>WNWK01003141.1:0-67500 GCA_009830355.1 Cherax destructor
GGCACTTTTTTTATCTTTTTGGGAATCCATACTGCTTCCTGATTTGGGGTTGGGGGGAAGGGGGAGATGGCACAGATTTATTTTGTTCTGTCTTAAATTTTTTGGTTGGGAAAAAAAGGTTTGGGATTCTAGCTTGTTTGGATGATTGTTCATAGCACTCACTGCATATGAACAAAAACGCAGCCCAGAATATCTGGTGGAAGAGACTTGTTCTTAAAATATTTCTGAATGAAATTTTTGCACATGCACCATCGGGATGCAGGATCATGTAAAAACCCTCTTTTAACAAAAACTGAACAGAACAGAAAAAGACTCATCCTTCCTACAGGACACACTGAGCATATATTACACACACCCTTGCCAAGATCAACATACAATATGTATTACCATTATCACATCAGCATCATAAAAAGATGAGGCCAGACAAAAGACAATTCCCAAAACCATGACAATGTAGGTGTCTACACCACTCCATGTGGCAGTTGTGACCAAAAATATGTGAAAAACCTACTGTAGCCTAAAAATCAGATTGAAAAACACCAATGGCTTGCAGGAGGACTAAAGGTGAATAATACATGGGTAACACATAGGGACCAAACTGCACACTGAATATCTTGGCTGGACATCCAGCTGGCCATGAAGGAAATGGACAAAACACAATGTAGATGCCTGGAAACTGGACAATCTGTACAAAAAACCCACAGTCTAACAGAATCAAGGAACTCTTAGTTTAGCAAAAACCTGTAGCCCAACTCATCTTACAGGTCGTTAAAAGAACCAGTAGGCCACCCCTGAAGTGTTTCCATCTGGTTCCTAGCAATAAAAATTATATACAACACATATACACAAAAAATAGATTAAATTAACAAGCAAAAACTAAAAATGTAAAAAATGCTCACCACCAATACTATTATACCAAAATAATATAATCAGCATCGGTTGAAACCCATTTAATTTTAATTTAAAAACTGCTGAAAGTTTAAATTCCAGGACCAGCTTCTGAAAATTGACCACTGTCTGGAAAACTTTCCAGCTCCTGTCCCCAACATCTTGCTCCTGGGGGACTTCAACCTAAGGCACCTAAATGGAAGAATATTGAAAATAATGTGGTAGCAGAGATAACACCAGGAGGCAGCTTAGATGAAAACTCGCACACACACGAGCTTTTAAATCCTGCACCAAATTCACCTTAAACCAGCAAATAATAGAGCCTAAAGATTAGAATATGGGGACCTCATCTTCACTAAAAATGATGATCTGATACAAAATGTCATAATATCAAAACATATACTCAGATCACAACATAATAGAGGTCCAGACATGTATGAGGGGGCCCCAGATCGACAAAATGTGATGAGTCGGAGGAGCCTTCTCCAAATTCAACTTCAATAACAAAAACATAAGGTGGGACCAAGTAAACCAAGTATAAATGATATAAACTGGGAAGATAGCCAAAGCATCACGGATCCTAACCTATGTCTAGAACAAATTAACTCTGTGGCACTCGAGGTTTGCTCAAGGCAAATTCCCAAGGAAAAGGAGGAGAAGATGTAAACTAGCAAGAGAGAGGCGTCCCTATACAGGCAAGGCAAAGAATAACAGAGCAGCTACAAGAGGCCAATATATCTGAAATACGTAGGGAGGCACTGGTCAGAGAAATAGCAAACATCGAATTAAAACTAAAGGAATCTTACAGGAATCAAGAAACGGAGGAAGAACTAAAAGCCATAAATGAAATTGAAAGAAACCCAAAGTATTTCTTTTCTTATGCCAAATCAAAGTCGAGAACAACATCCCGTATTGGGCCCCTACTAAAACGAGATGGGTCCTACAAGATGACAGCTAGGAAATGAGTGAGTTACTAAAGTCCCAGTATGACTCAGTTTTTAGCAAGCCGCTAACCAGACTGAAAGTTGAAGACCAAATGATTTTTTTTATAAGTGTGCCACAGAACCTGGTAGACGCAAGCCTATCTGACATTACCCTGACGCCACATGACTTTGAAAAGGCGATAAATGACATGCCCATGCACTCCGCCCTGACTCATGGAACTCAGTGTTCATCAAGAACTGCAAGAAGCCCTATCACGTGCTTTTAACATCCATGGAGAGGGAGATGGACACTGGGGTCGTCCCGCAGTTACTAAAAACAACAGACATAGCCTCACTCCACAAAGGCGGCAGTAAGCAATAGCAAAGAACTACAGACCAATAGTGCTAATGTCCCATATCATAAAAATCTTTGAAAGGGTCCTAAGAAGCAAGATTGCCACTCATCTAGACAACCATCAATTACACAACCCAGGGCAGCATGGGTTTAGAGCAGGTCGCTCCTGTCTGTCCCAACTACTGGACCACTACGACAAGGTCCTGGATGCTCTAGAAGACAAACAGAATGCTGATGTTATATACACAGACTTTGCAAAAGCCTTTGATAAGGTGACCATGGTGTGATAGCACACAAAATGCGTGATAAAGGAATAACAGGAAAAGTTGATAGATGGATCTATAATTTCCTAACAAGCAGAACACAAAGAGTAGTAGTCAACAGAGTAAAGTCTAAGGCGGCTACGGTGAAAAGCTCTGTTCCACAAGGCACAGTACTCCTCCCATCCTGTTCCTCATCCTCATATAATAATAATAATAATAATACTTTATTGAGACATGGTACAATGATACATGGTAGACAAGAAATATAGTTATTAATGAGATGTACATGCCAAAAGCCCCTAATATGCTGTATTGCAGGCATTCTTAGGTCTACTTAATTCTAGACTACATGGTAAAAAGTTATGGTTGATAATTTATAAAATAAGTATAATTGCGTATCTAAGTTATAAAGTTTGAATATAAGTTGAACATATCAATATTCCAGCCTAGATAGACATAGACAGGGATATCAGCCACAGTGCCGTGTCTTCCTTTGCAGATGACACCCGAATCTGCATGACAGTGTCCACCATTGAAGACACTGAAAGACTCCAAGCAGACATCAACCAAATCATTAAATGGGCTGCAGAAAACAATATGAAGTTCAATGATGAGAAGTTTCAATTACTCCGATATGGAAAACGGAGAAATTAAAATCTCATCGGAGTATAAAACAAATTCCAACCACACAATAGAGCGAAAAACTAACGTCAAAGACCTGAGAGTGATCATGACAGAGGATCTCACCTTCAAGGACCATAACACTGTAGCAATCGCATCTGCCAGAAAAATGACAGGATGGATAATGAGAACCTTCAAAACCAGGGATGCCAAGCCTATGTTGACACTTTTCAGGTCGCTTGTTCTATCTAGGCTGGAATATTGCTGCACACTAACTGCACCTTTCAAGGCAGGTGAAATTGCTGACCTAGAAAATGTACAGAGAACCTTCACGGCACGCATAACTGCAATAAACCACCTCAATACTGGGAACGCTTGAAGTTCCTAAACCTGTACTCCCTGGAACGCAGGCGGGAGATACATTATTATATACACTTGGAAAATCCTAGAGGGATTAGTACCAAACTTGCACACGAGTGTCACTCCCTACGAAAGCAAAGACTCGGAAGACGATGTAACATCGCCCAATGAAAGCAGGGGTGCCACTAGCACGTTGAGAGACAACACAATAAGTGTCAAGGGCCCAAGACTGTTCAACTGCCTCCCAGCATACATAAGGGGATTACCAATAGACCCCTGGCTGTCTTCAAGCAGGCACTGGACAGGCACCTAAAGTCGGTGCCTGACCAGCCAGGCTGTGGTTCGTACGTTGGACTGCATGCGGCCAGCAGTAACAGCCTGGTTGATCAGGCTCTGATCCAACATGAGGCCTGGTCACAGACCGGGCTGCAGGGGCGTTGACCCCTGGAACTCTCTCCAGGTAAACTCCAGGTCCCAACATGCACCTCACTAATTATAAAAACCAACATGAAGGCGAGCCAGCCTAAGCCATGGGCAAACTGTCAAAGTGTGTTCCATAGTCAGCTTACTCCACAAGCTACAAAAAGGAGGGAGACAGGAGCACCTCCTAACAGGTGACTAAGGATGAGGTGTGTGCCTGATCCCCATTTGATAGAGATTCATCTCAAAGTGACAATCCCTGTTGAAGGAAGAGGGCCAAACACCCACATCCTGCTGAACCCTGTATAATTTCCTGCTAGTCTTTAGGGCCAACTAGGCCCACCACTGTGGATATTGCCTCAAAGTCACTATAAGGTAACAGTCTACTGTAGAGTAAGCTCGCTACAGTAACCTTTGCCTTGGCATCTGCCCATTCAGTTCTTGGAACACCAAAATGTCCTAGGCACCAACACAACTTCACATTCTTTTGCTGCACATGAAGACCAGAATAAATTACTGCAATGTAGTAAGAAAAGCATTTATTGGTGACTGACAATTACTCGATTCAACTGTTTTATATTATATTTAGGTTAATAAATTTGCAGATGACAAAAATATGGAATTACTGTTTATTCAAGAGCATATGAAATAGTATTACAGAGTATCTAAATCCTATCACAAATTTGGATCTCCTGAAACAATATATAGAAAATTGACAATGTACATAACAACAACAACATAAAGACCTATATCTTCATACATCTCAGATCCCTTTTATCCCCAGAGAACTCTCATTATTGAGTGGAAGTTTCATATTAAATCTTCCTTATACACACTAATCATTCTTCGAGTCTTGAAACAAGTGCACAGGAAAATTCTAAACAATGATGTGCCTATCACTAAAGTGAAGCACTTGCCTTATTTGTTCAATGACTAAAAAAAAAATACAGTGGTACCTCTCTTACGAGCAAAATTCATTCCAGTCGGCTATTCAAGTGCCGATACCGAAGGAATTTTTTCCCATAAGAAATAATGAAAATTAGGTTAATCCATTTCAGACCCCCAAAAATACACTTACAAAAACACCTACAAAAATACACTTACATAATTGTTCGAGTTGGGAGCTGCTCGTAAGTAGAGGTACCACTGTATACAGGAAGGCTAAAGATTGGTTTTACAAACACCTGTTAAAGTAGAAGGAAAAAAAGGAAAACTAAAGGTACAAGTAGGGGAAAATTAAACTGTGTAGATGTCCACTCTACTGATAAAGTATGCATGTGACCCAAGGCAAGAACTATCACTGGGGTAAGGGCACAATTAGGCGAGTACACTCTTGCTGCTCCCAGAGAAGCACTTCCACAGGCAGACCAACTGGTTTATAGCATCCAGGTTCTGAATAAGAGTAAAATAACAAAAGCCATAAATAACAAAAGACACAATACCATGACTGGAACAATACACAAATTCCCATTACATTGTAAAATGTTCCAAACTTCAGAACACCCGTGACTTAACCTGATTCTTTTTCTCCTTCTCCCTCTTCCCCTTTCCTTTTCCTCTTTCTTCTTTGGGTTTTCTTTCTTCTGCCTTGGGTGTTTAGTTTTTTATCCCCCTTCCCCCGTGTTTTTGTTATTATTCTTTGTGGGCCCGTAGCTCTCTTGCAGTGCTACTCTTTCTTGGTCTTTGACTGACCCCACTATTACTACTACTACCTCTCTACTTCCTTTCCTACTACCTCTCTTGTCCCATCCCTGTCTGCTGGCCTTATATACTGCCCTTCTCTCCTTTCTGTCTGTGTGACTTTTTAAATAGTCCGTCGGACCAACTGAGGGAGGGATATCTGTGTATTGTGAACAAAATCCATATGTAAACACTAATAATTGCAAAAAATAATGCATTTCCAGTTTTTAAAGAGGAACCATAAAGGCTTCAACTTACTGCACAACTACAGTGGACCCCCGCCTAACGAGCAAAATTCATTCCAGAAGCCTGCTCAAGTGCCATTACCGAACGAATTTACTTCCTTAAGAAATAATGTCACATAGGTCAGTCTATTTCAGACCCCAAAATACACTTCCACAAGCACTTACAATATTATACTTACATAATTGTACGATTTCCGGGTGCTCGTTAGGCGGGGGTCCACTGTATTCTTTAATTAAAGTATCAACTTTGACTACTGAATTTTTTTTTTTTTTAACACACCAGTCAATGCCCACCTAGGTAGTGTCAATGCCCACTTAGGTAGGGTGAAAAAAAAAAAAAGTTCTCCATTACTCATTCACTCGCTGTGTTGCCAGAAATGTTAATGAGGAATCAAATACAAGGTAAGCAAATTACATGAAATGGCATCTAGGTATACTGGAAAAAGTTGTTTTTTCTTCAAACTTCCATATGAATACTGTAGAAATAAATTATGGGAGTGATTTTTTAAATAAATAAAGTAAACCTTATCATTTTCTTCTGTGAATGAGCCATAAATAAATTCTAATAGTAAAAAAGAAATGTGTTTATAATTAAGCAACAAATAAATCCGTAAAGCACATTTTAATATTTTCTTCAAAAATTAACTGCCTCAGGGATAAACAAGAGGTTCCTCTTCAACAGTTTTGTTGGGACCACATACAACAGGGACCCAACTTACAAACCAGTAGTGGTCCTGGCTTTTCATTTCACACAATTGTTTGTACCCAAAACAATAAATCAAAGGATGGTTATATTTCTCACTTGTATGTATTGCAACTCTGCTGTTTTAAGACTTTAATTGCCTCCTAGCATCCTGTTTGCAAGCAGAGATATGTGTTGCTTTAGGTGCTTAAAAGCTGAGACCCTCATGTATACTGATATTATAGTATAATCTGCCACACATTCTCAGACTTAAGTATGAGTATATTTTGATATCTGAAATTAGGTGCATACTGTGGGCCTTGAATTTATTGTACCTGTGTTGTAAAATAAAATGAAATAAACTTATTATTACAGTATTATACATCTTACATATGTTACATCTATTTGCTTCAGCCTTTCCTCCATCACTGCTCTTTCCTACACATTTGAGTACACTTGTTGAAAAAGCATAAATTACAATAACACCTTTTAATGCACATACTGGGCATCACTAATATGAATGTGTATTCATTTCTTTACTAAGGCTCAATCACTATTTTCAAATGTTTTGATTCCTGAGAGATTTTATGCTGTTTGTAAACATGTGTAGAATATTCATAATGTAACATATGTTGCAGGTAATGTACAAAACTTATATTATAACATATTATAATTAAGATCAATAAATAATAACTAATTCTGATATTGAAGATACGTATTCTTATTATTATTTTAATACTATATTCATGAAAAGTTTTGCCATCCAGTGGCTTTACCAATACAAAATTCTAGGACATAATTTGAAGAGAGTAGAACTATATACAAAAGATGAGGTAATTAGTCCCTCGGCCTTGGAGTTGGTGTGTTCACCACCGTTGGTGTGGAGATTATGAAGACCAGGTAAGAAGGCTTGACCTTCTTACCTGGTAAAGCCACTGGATGGCAAAACGTCTACAAGATACCCAGATGTTGCACATGTGTCTTAATTTCATCTTGTCGGTATTGTATACCATTCTTGTACATCTTGTCAGACACTGCAACATCATGGAATCTTGATTCTGAGGACATGTACATAACCTTCTTCACGGCTACGACTACTACTACCCATCTCTTTGGGTATGACCTACTTCCACTGGGGAATCCCGCCTACCAGTGACTATGCCCTCGCTGCTACCCGTCCCTATTAGCTGACGCCTATTTAAGGTCAAGAATTCTTACCTGGTCTTCATAATCTCCACACCAATGGTGCTGAACACACCAACTCCAAGGCCGAGGACTGATTACCTCATCTTTTGTATATAGTTCTACTCTTCATATTATGTCCTAGAAATTTGTATTGGTAAAGCCACTGGATGGCGAAACGTCTACTATAAAGATACCCAGATGTTGCACATGTGTCTTAATTTCATCTTGTCGGTATTGTATACCACTCTTGTATAGACAAGTGTGTTGGGATAGCTATGGGTTCACTACATAGTGCTATCTTACCTAATTTGTACATGGAATCATCCCCACAAGTATGATATTGTTAAGCTAAATGAAGAACATTTGTCACCGTACCCAGGAGACTTAACATTAATATCCTGCTCTCCAATGCACTCCAAACTCAACAGTGTGGAACTATCTATCAAATATACCAAGAGGAGGAACAAGATGGTTAACTTCCCTCCTGAATGTTCTCTTTTGCAGATCCATAGATAAGCTTACCTTTAAGGTTTATAAGTTACTGTGTATGTATATATGTTTATACCTAGGTCTGTCATATGGTTGACATCTCTTGCATACACTATTGGTGCATGTGTGCTCCTATTTCCAAAATTCACTGGTACTGTACTAGTATACATTGTAACTTTTTTGTTCAAGAAAGCATCTCTAATTACATAACAAAGATGCAATAGAAAAATGTGTTCTGGTAAATGTCATTTCACTTAACTAAGGTTTTGAGGAATTTATCACTGATGCTAAGCAAAGTCATATTGTACAGACATAACTCATTCCTCACACAATACTAGTGTAATATTAATGAAGCAGTACATCTGGTAAATAAATCTTACTACATCAGCTCCCGACACATTCAACGCAAAAATAAAAGAGGAATTTCCACTCATATAGTTAGTATAAGTAACTGAGTGTGGCATTCACCAATTGTTGTGAGCTTAAATTAGACAAAGGCATTCACAGATACATCTTACTTCATTATGAAATAGTATACTCAAATAACCCACTATAAAAAGAACATTAATAAAATGACCTGCCCTTGTATATTATTATACCTACTAATTTGTAATGTCTAATTTATAAATGATTAGAACATTTTGAACTTTTTTAAGTGAAAATTTGTGAGAAGATAGTTTATGGTAAGAAAACAATTGTCAGTTTGTGTATACTTTAGCCAACTGCAATAATCATATATCAAATGGAAAGGTATATGCTCAAAATTATATCTGTTGAGAAAATTAGAAAAAAAAAGTACAAAATAAAGGAAACATTTTAAAAACAAAATAATTACTGTAAACTCTTGGTTTAGTGGACTAGTAGGAAAGAGCAGGTGTCCAGTAATGGAAATAGTGGTGGATAAACATGAGATTGTTTGGCAGTGTAATTGTAAAAAAATGGACACTTCTGAACCAAAAGACTTTGCCCTTTTCTGAATTAACTGGCCAAATGAATTCTGTCCTACATTTCCATAGTCGGTTAAACTGAGGGTCTACTGTACAGTATACAGAAAGATCAGGAAAAATATTAAAAGATTAAATAAAAATGCTTACTTCTGAAGATCCTCACACAGTAGCCAAAAATATGTATTGTAGAGTATACATATTTTTATACAAGCTGAACAACAGAACATAAGTCACTCCAGCTCAAGGAAAATTATTTAATATCAAACCTGGAATTGAAGCTATTTCTCATCAAAAATTTTATAAGGAAAGGAAAAATCTGTGCTGGTAGGAATACACACACAAAAAAAGTGCTGTACCCGGCAATTTCTGGAAGCACTTTTATGTGTATCAAGAATAATATATTATTCATAAATGTTCACATTTTAAGAGCATCTCCCTGAGATGCCTCTGTTATGCGATTTATTGCTAATTGGGTATTAGCAATTTCGGTAAGTGCTCTATTAATTTCTTCTAATAATTTATCCCCTCGATCAATACCTCGCTGGAGTCTCTGTGCAGCTTCTTCACCTTCTTGTTCCAATACCCGCATGCTAGCTGTCTGTAAAACATGGAATACATTGCACATATACTAATAGTTTCTCTCCTTGTAATACTAATGATTTAATGCAAGTACCTTTAATTTATCTATTGCATATAAACAGTAAACCTCTCATATGGCACAGGTTATGTTCCTAAAATCAGCACCTTATGAAAAATAGCTTGATGTGAAGTGAAAAACATCTGGGAAAATATAGGGTTATTTTCCTGAAACCTGTAAATTTACCAAACATTTTTTTTAATATTTTACAAGGTAAAAATTATAAATTTACCTTACATTCTAGATGACACAGTAGGTAAGTTAGGAGTGCCAAGGGTAAATGAAAATGGAGGGTCATCTACACGAATTATGTACAGAAAGAGGTTTAGTAATAGGTAATACAGGTGCTCCTTGACTTACAATGGGGTTACGTTCCGATTAACCCTTTTGGGGTCGGTGCCGTACTAGTACGTTTTACGTGCCAGGGTCGGTGCCGTACTAGTACGCGTAAATTCTAGCGGCCTCAAATTAAGTGGGAAATGGCTGGTAGGCCTACATATGAAAGAATGGGTCTGTGTGGTCAGTGTGCGCAGTATAAAAAAATTCCTGCAGCACACACTGCATAATGCGAAAAAAAAACTCCGACCGTCTCTTTTGTTTAAAACAGCGACTTTGCAGTCTATTTTCGTATGGTATTTATTTATGTATTCTCGTTTTCTTGGTCTCGTTTGATAGAATGGAAGATATATTACAGAAATAGAGATGATTTTGATTGGTTTGGCAAAGACAAGTACCTTGAAATTGAGCTCAAAGTAGCAAAAAAGTTCGATTTTGACGATGTTCAAGAGTAAACAAATCACACCATGCGTCCAATACACATCAACTGGCGAGTCTAATATTCTTCCACAAGTGCGCTGATATTATTTATACCATTTTTACAATGATACAGTTGTATACATAACAGTAAATCTTCTATTTTTTGTGAGAATAAAAATTCAAAATGGAAAGCAAAAGTAATGTAAGAGGGGCCTGGAGACGTGATTAATGAACAGAGAAGATGTTATTTTAGTGCCAGAAATGTCTGCCTTGTTTATTCTGGACCCCATTTTGAAACTGGCATCGTTTGAAATTTGTGTGAAATTGGCCAAATTGCCATTTTCTGACCACTATTTTGGGTAGTTGAAATTGGTAAATGGGCAGTTTCTTGTACTCAATCGATAGAAGAAATGGAGTTCTAGCGAAATAGCTATGATTTTAGTGGACTGAAACATTGGAATTGGCCAAAAATAGGGCTCAAGTGGCAGAAATCGCCGATGCGTAAACATCGTCGAGACTGATAACTTTGCGAGAGCATAATTCCGTAAGTTTTCAATCAAATTTCATACTTTTGGTGTCGTTATGATCGGAAAAAGATTCTCTGTCATTTCATAAGAATTTTTTTTTTCCAAAAAATTTTCGACCCTGAGAACAAGTTTCCGAGAAGGCCTGTCGACCCCCAAAGTGTTAACCCATCGTAAGTTGAATATGAATATATACAATATGATAAATATATAAGTACTCCATGTGGAAGCTGAACAGAATTCTTCCTCCATAAGCCATGTGTATCGTAAGAGGCAACTAAAATGCTGGGAGTAAGGGGCTAGTAACCCCTTCTCCTGTATACATTACCAAATTTAAAAAAGAGAAACTTTTGTTTTTCTTTTTAGGTCACTCTGCCTTGGAGGGACATGGCCGGTTTGATGAAAAAAAAGTCCGTAAATAAATAACTACTGTCACTGTAATTACTGTAACTAACTAAATACCAGTATGTACTAAAAAGTAAATATAAATGAACACAAGTTCATGCTATCAATAAATGTACAGTACTGTGCATTACAAATGTGCATTGATATCCTACCATCGTAAAGTCAAAATATCCTAAGTTGAACCATCGTAAAGCGAGGAGCATCTGTCCTTACTTTAGAGAGGATAAACAGGTATACAATATTATTATGATAGAGTGTATATTAGCAGCAGTCTGCTATGCTATGCATTAGTATATAAAAGGTTGATGGGCAGACCTAGGGAAGTGCAAGCTTTTAAAGGAGCAACATTGTTTAGTGGTAACTACAGTGAGACAGGCACAGTGGGTAAGAGAGAACTAAAGGGAAATAAACTAAAGGTGCAGGCAGTTAGGGAAAGATGTAAGCAACTGAGAGAAAAGTGGGTGTCAGAGAATACAGGCAATGAGGTGATCCAAGTAGTATAGAGAAAGATTTAAGAATGCAGTGCTAGAGTGCTCAGGATTACAGGAAAGTGAGTGCTTGTGGGAAAAAGAATAATTAGTGAAATTATAAGATGACAAGGATGGTAAGTGAGGAAAAGTTAGCTTACGAGAGATTTTTTACAATGTAGACAGGATATGTGAAAGACCGAGTACTATATAGAGAAAAGAAAAGATTTTAAAAGAGTAGCAAGCAAGTCCAAAAAAAAAAAAAAACAGTGAGAGAATGAGTTAATCTTCGTCAGAAAATTTTGCTGAGAATAAGAAACAGTGTTGGAGAGATATTAGTAAGTTGAGAAAGAATCAGGACCAACTGGCCTTAGCAATTAAAAACAAGAGAGGAGAGATGTTAGATGGGGAGGTGGAGGTCTGAACAGATGGAGAGATTATACTGAGGAGCTGTTAAATGTTGATGATGAAAGGGAGGTAGTGATTGCATGCATTGGACAAGGAGGAAAAAAAAAATCTCATAGCAGTAAAAAAGAGCCAGAGGTGGATGTAGGGAAAGTGCATGATGCAGCAGTCAGAATGAGAGAGAGGCAAATGGAACAGATGGTATTAAGACAGAGATGTTAAAAGCAGGTGGGGATATAGTTTTGGAGTGACTTGTGCATTTGCTCAACATATGCTGAAAGAAGGGAAGGTACCCAATGATTGACAGAAAGCATACATAGTTGCTCTGTATAAGGCAACAGGGAAAAAAAAGAGTTTAATAACTATAGAGGAATAAGCATGTTGAATATACTGAGTAAAGTAAAAAAAAATTCGAGTTAGTTAGGGGTAAGGCAAGAGAGGAGTACAGGAAGAGTAATGGATATACAGACCAAGTGTAAGGAACTATTTGCCATATTTCTGAATTTAGATAAGGCATATGATAGTAGATAGAGGAGCATGTGACAGATGTTGCAATGGTTAGTATGTTAATTAAGTAGTATAAAGATTTTATGAGAGTGAGGTTCAGGTACATATGCAGGAGAGAGAGAGGGGGGGGGGATCAGTCCCAAGTAAAAGTAGGCCTTTGGCAGGGATGTGTGAAGTCACCATGAATGTTTAATATTGTTATTGATGGAACTTTAAATTAAGTACAGTAAATGCCAAGGTGTTGGGGAAATATTTAGCCTGGTGGCTAAAGCTCTCGCTTCACATGGTGAGGGTCTGCGTTCGATTCCCAGCGTGGGTAGAAAAATTGGGCGTGTTTCTTTACACCAGTTGTCTATGTTTACCCATCAATAAAATGGGTACCTAGGAGTTAGTCGACTGGTGTGGGTCACATCCTGGGATAAAGACCTAATTTGCCCGAAATACTCTGCATAATAAGGGGCTCTCTATATAGTAGTAGGTCATTGTACACATTGTATACCTTGTACATGTACTTGTAGTAAATAAAGATATTATTTATATTATTATTATTTATACTGAATCCCATAAGAAGTAGATGCCACAGTTGATCTTTGCCAATGACAGTCCTTTGGAAAGATTCTAAAGTGAAGTTGCAAAGATTGGAAGATGAGTTTGGGTGGGTGTATAAAAAAAGGAAATTAAAGGTGAATACAAAAAAAGAGCAAGGCAATGCAACTAATAAAAATGTTTTGACAATAAGAAATTGGATATCAGATTGGAATCAGGGAGTATGGAGGAAGTCAATATATTTAAATAACTGGGAGTGGAGTGGATATGTTGGCAGATGGGTCTATAAAACGAAAGAGGTGAACTATAGAAAAGATGAAGGGAAAGGGTGGGTGGAGTGCTGAGGTATCTGTAGTAAGAAACAAGTTAATTCATAGAAGAAAAAACAAAATGTATCAAAGCATATTTTAAAAAAGTTGTTTGGAAAATTTGGAGGTCTCTAGAATGTAAACCAATTTTCCCATACTTTCTTCACTTTACATAATACTAATTTCCATACTGCGCTGATTTTCTGGAACCCATATATATAGGTGTGATAGCTTTTCAGTGTTAGCTGAATTCATAAAGTGCAGAAAGAGATGTTTTGTCCAATGGAGTTCAGAAATTCTTGCCCGAGTACAGTTATAGAGGCTGAAACGTTGTGTAGTTTTAAAAATAGGTTAGATAAATACATGAGTGGGTGTGAGTTGGACCTGACTAGCTTGTGCTGCTAGGTCAGATGCCGTGCTCCTTCCTTAAGTGAATGTTACCTGACCTGACTAGGTTAGGGCATTGGCTTAAGCTGGTAGGAGACTCTGACTTGCCTCGCATGGGCCAATAGGCCTGCTGCAATGTTTTTTCTTTCTTATGTAAAAAGCAATTTAAGTTGAAGTGTGAAGAATTTTGTCCATGATATAGTATTTATAAATTTCTTGTAATGGGAGAAGTGGTGACTTTTTTTAAGTCTTCAGTAGTGTCTGGGTCATTTAGTAGATAGGTATGTGCCATTCTGTTACCTGACTCAGACAACCTGAGAATCATCATTGTGTGGTGGGAGAAGCCAATTCCATGGTTAAGGTGAAGTGGGAGCTGGGAGGGTATGTCCAAGGTGAAGAGAAGGTGGTATGGATAACACTACGATCAGGTGTAGGTTTTCAGAGGTTGCTAGAAACTGGTTCCCAGTTCCTACTAGAGTAGATGTCTGTGGTAGCCATCACAGAGGATCTAGGAGATTCAGTACCTGTTTTATCAGCATAACAGAAGAATGAGGTAAGAATGAGAAGAGTGAGGAGCAGGGGTGTGGTGAGGACAATAAAGGAACACTGTATCAACATCCAGGGTCCCAGACTATTCAACATCTTACCAGAAGATATCAGAAACACGGCTGGAACAAGTGTAGAAGCCTTCAAGAGGAAACTGGACAAGTATCTTCACCAGGTGCTAGATCAACCAGGCTGTGATGGATATGTGGGGCAGCAGGCCACCAGCAGCAACAGCCTGGTTGACCAGGCAAGCACCAGATGAGCCTAGCCCATGGCCGGGCTCAGAGAGTAGAGAAACTCTCAAAACTCTTCAAAGGTGTATCAAAGGAGAAAGAGAGGCACCCTTGAGAATGGGTGTAAAGCAGCTACACACTCCTGATTCCCAGGTACTTCTGAGATGACTGGTAGTGCCAATGTCCCAGGAAACCAATACCTACCCCACCTGACATTTTGCACCAGGATGGCATCTCCACAATTCACTGAGAAAAGCTTAGCAGAACCATGTGTTTAGAGAAGAGCACAACAGAACAACTGTCTTTCAGCCAATAATGACTGAAGGCAAACAGGAAAAAATTCTAGGAGCATACACTTTTAGCTGCCATTCCTGGAACTGCAGGCAACTTCCAGCATCGGAAGACCCATCAGATTGCCATCATCACTGAACAGGTTCTCATATGACAGATCTCTGTCAGGTGATTTTTCCCCTGATATGAATTAACAACAACAATTATCAGTAAACCTGGATGATGCCACACTGGCAAATGACTGATTGTACATACTGAGATAAATTCTTGGAGAAAGAATGCAGACATTATTTTATAAAAGCAGTGGATGTGTTGAGTTGTTAAAAATTGTGTCAGTGCAATTTAGACTTTGCATATGAGGTATTGCACAACGGAAAAGAATAAGTGCCACAATCTGCATTAGTAAACTAAGCATTTCCTTAATGTTTCATTTGTTTGTAGGAATGTGCAGATATAGTCTTCTGCATCTGTGGATATTGTCTTTTGAATCTTCCATACAGCCAGAGATACTAGTTGGAGCAGATGGGGAAACTTTAACAGTGTTTGAATTTGGTGCTTATTTTTTCTGCAGCTCAGTGCAGAATGGATGGATGCCTAAAAGGATAGATTCATCAATCTGTCCTCTTAGGCAATGTTGACTTTCATTGACTCAAGACCACTGAAAAACCATGGTAACACTAAATTGTGAACATTGTTTCTGTGGCCTTTATGCTGCCTTTGTTTTCTGTTTGCACATGAAAACAATAAATTACATTGTATCCAAGGAAAGTGCAAAATCTGTACAGAAAAGAGTATTTTAGAGGTGATGATAAGATAAGAGCAATGCAATATTTGTAACTTAATCAAGATTAACACACTTCACTGAAGTAGATGAGCAGTGAAATATTTTAAGGAAGACCATTAAGGTTGAAGGGCAGGGCATCAAACTACTGTGGGTACAAGAGGGTGATTGAAAACACGAACTGTAGTGTCAAAAGGTATAGCTAGAGGAGATTCTATTAAAAAACATTTTTATAGTGCAACAAATTTGTTGCATTGTGCCTCTATAAATGTGTGCGGCTATATACAGTGGTCCCTCGGTTTTCGTGCATCTCCAAACTCGAACATTTATGTAAGTGTATTTTCGTAAGTGCTGTTGCAAGTGTATTTTTGGGGGTCTGAAATAGACTAACCTACGTGACATTATTTCTTAAGGAAGTAAATTCGTTCGGTAATGGCACTTGAGCAGCATTCTGGAACGAATTTTCGGCGAAAACCGAGGGACCACTGTAATCTTAAAAATTCTGCTTTTCCTTATTCTATTTTCACACAGATCTCAACACATACATCATCAGAAAACCTACAAATTTTGTTCATTATTTTAAATAAAACTTTGTCTACACTGTGTGAGATTTTGGCCAAGTTTAGTGATATAAACTGCCAGGATATGATTTTTTCCCACCTGAAGTTCAGCAGAAGAATCCTCTGAAGGTAATGACTCAATCAAAGCATCTATATCTTTGGCATTGCGAGCAATCACCGTTGCAAATACTCGCTTATGTTCAGTCATGTCTGGAAGAAAAATTTTCCATGTCCAGTAATGCCGAGTAAATCTACTTGTAAGATGTGACAAAATATACTGTGTATGTATGTATATATGTATATGTATGAATGTATGTATGCAGAACAAGCCACATGGGGCAGGATTGACTTGTTCTGCATTGTTAAAAACCGTCTGTTTGCAATTTTACTGCATATGTATGTATGTACAGTACATATATATATACTATACAGTATGTATGTAGGTATATAGTACAACCTCGATTTAATGGACCTCAATTTAAAGAACTTCAAATCTGAATGACAAATTCTGCAGCTGGACAACATTCAGATGCAATGGACAAGGTCTGTTAAATCCAGAATCATGATATTCTTACAGACAGCTAAGTAAATTTATTTAGGATTTAAGTGACAATGTCCATTAAATAAGAATTGTCCATTATTTTACAGAGAATTTTAAATTTAACAAACAAAGCATGTTATATCCAAAATTATCCATTCTTAATTATCTAAATCCAAAATTTGTTCATTAGTTGTGATCATGGAAAACTATTCGTATAGTTAGGATTTAACAATCAACAATGATGGACACTCCCTTTCCCTTAGTAGTCTGTTAAATTAAGGGTACACTGTATGTATATGTATGATTTTACACTTACACTTGTGTACACACACACACACACTTACACAATAAACTACAAAAGCACAAGCACAACCCCCCACACACACACAAAATAAATAAATAAATAAAAAGAATGCAGACCTCTCACTGGGTGCAATATAAATACAGTGGAACTCTGGTTTTCATACTTAATCCGTTCCAGAAGGTTGTTCTAAAACCGAAAAGTACGAAAACCAGATTAATATTTCCCATAAGAAATAATGTACAGTGGACCCTTGGTTTTCGTATGTCTCAGTTTTCGCGCACTTTTTTCGTGGAAATATTGTCTTAGTTTTCGCTCATTGGCTTAGTTTTTGTCGATGGTACAGAACCTGTCCAGTGCCCAGCGCACATACAAGCCCGCCTCCCACGCACATTGTCATGCAGTGTAGCATTGTTTATGGTTGAGTGAACATTATCCTGCGAGTTCATACAAAACATTTCTTAACAATCCATTGTTTTTGGCCCTTGATTATTGTGTGTGACTACTAAATAAGCTACCATGGGCCCAAAGAAAGCTCCTAGTGCCAGTCCTTTGGTAAAGAAAGTGAGGACACCATAGAACTGAAGAAAAAATAATAGAAAAATATGATAGTGGCGTACGTATTGTCGAGCTCGGCAGGATATACAATAAGGCCCCATCAACCATCAGTTCCATTGTGGCGAAGAGAAAAGAAATCCTGGAAGCTAATGTTGCGAAAGGGGTGAATCCGATAACGAAACAGAGACCACAATCAATTGAAAATATGGAAAATTGTTGTTGGTGTGGATAAAAGAAAAAAAGCTAGTGGGTGATAGTCTTGTGCAATCCATCATATGTGAAAAAGCAAAGCAGTTGCATGCCGATCTTGTCAAGAAAATGCCTGGAACCAGTGCTGATGTTGGTGAATTTAAGGCCAGCAAAGGCTGGTTCAAAAACTTCAAGAATAGAAGTGGCATACACAGTGTTGTAAGGCATGGTGAGGGTGCCAGTTCAGACAAACATGCGGCAGAAAAATTTCTGCGCAAATTCAAAGAATATGTACAGGATGAAATTTCAAACCCAAACAAGTGTTTAATTGTGACAAAACAAGCCTGTTTTGGAAGAAAATGCCAAAGAGGACCTACATAACGCAGGAAGAAAAGGCACTGTCAGGACACAAGCCTATGAAAGACAGGCTAACTCTCATGTTGTGTGGTAATGCTAGTGGGGATTTAAAATTGAAGCCTTTAATTGTGTATCACTCTGAAAATCCCAGTGTATTCAAGAAAAACAGTGTCGTCAAGAGTAAATTGTGTGTGATATGGAAGGCTAACATTAAGGCATGAGTCATGAGGGAAATTTTCCTGGAATGGTTTAATCAAGTGTTTGGCCCGAGTATGAAGAACTACCTCCTGGAAAATAAATTGGGACTCAAGTGCCTCCTGGTAATGGACAATGCTCCTGCTCATCCTCCAGACTTAGAAGACCAATTGTCTAAGGAATTCAAATTTGTAACAGTGAAGTTCTTGCCTCCTAACACCACTCCTCTCATCCAGCCCATGGACCAGCAGATCATTGCAAACTTCAAAAAACTGTACACCAAAGCAATGTTTCAAAGGTGCTTTGATGTGACCTCAGACACTGCATTGACCCTAAGAGTTCTGGAGGGATCACTTCAATATCTTCCATTGCATAAGCCTTATAGATAAAGGCTTGGCAGGGAGTGACTTCCAGGACGATGAACTCTGCTTGGAGAAAGTTGTAGCCAGATTGTGTCCAAGAGAGGGATTTTGAAGGGTTTGGGGCTGACCCTGAGGAGCCTATGGAAGTTGTGGAAAGTATTGTGGCATTGGGAATTGCATGGGGTTGGATGTGAGTGGCGAGGATGTGGAAGAGTTGGTGGAGGACCACAATGAAGATCTAACCACAGATGAGCTGCAAGAGCTTGAGGTGCAACACCATCAAACCAGAACTCAGGAAATTACTTCAATGAAGGAGGAAGAGAGATGTAAGGTGCCTTCTTCAAAGATTACGGAAATTTGTGCAATGTGGACCATGATGCATTCATTTGTGGAGGAACATCACCCTGGCAAAGATGTTGCAATCTGGCTTGGCAACATGTACAATGACAATCTCTTGTCCCATTTTAGGGAAATTTTAAAGAGACGCCAGCAACAGAGCTCTCTGGACAGATATTTAGTGCCACAGGTGTGCAGTGACTCTCAAGCTGGTCTTAGTGGCAGTAAAAGACAAAAAAGGGAAGTGACCCCAGATGAGGACTTGGTACCTAGAGTCCTTATGGAGGGGGATTTCCCTTCCAAAGAATAGCCTCTCTTCCCTCTCTTCCATCCAGCAACATCAGTCTTCAATAAAGGTAAGTATCATGTTGAATGTTAATTTTTTTGTGCTTGTAAATCTATCTTTAAGGCCCCCCAAATTTTTTTTTTAATACTTCTGGGTGTCTGGAACGGATTAATTGAATTTACATTATTTATTATGGGGAAAATGGTTTTAGTTTTCGCCTATTTTGGTTTTAGCTGATCCCTCTGGAACGGATTAAACACGAAAACCAAGGGTCCACTGTAAATACAATTAATCCGTTCCAGACTCCCAAAAATATTAACAAAACATACATTTTTTAAAGAATAACTATAGTTTTGCATACAGAAAACAATGAGAAATAAATATAAAGCTCTAATTTTAATGATAAATGAATATTACATACCTTTATTGAAGACTCTTGTTGGCGTATTGAAGAAGGCGAGGAGGGAAGAGAGAGTTGAGGTTATTGTTTGGAAGGGGAATCCCCCTCCATAAGGACTTCAGGTATCAAAGCCCTCTCTGGGGTTACTTACCTTCATTACTTTTTACTGGTGCTGGACCCCTGTCACACTAAAAATCTGTCCAGAGAGCTCTGTTTCTGGTCTCTCTTTAAGATTTGCCTAAAATGCGACAAGGTATTGTCACTGAACATGTTGCAGATACGGCTTGTATCAGCTTGGTCAGGGTAATCTGCATACATACCTATAATAAAGTTTAATTGATAAATTTCACACAGTAAGTCAAGAATTAGCAGCTTTTCTCTGATAGGAAGCACTTCACAGCTTCTCTTAGGCTTTGAAGAGCTGCCACCATCACAACTTTTGTGTTTTGGGGTCATTTCTAAGCAAAATTAAAAGTTATTTTTGGGCCATGGTAAACAGTGGATAACTGAAATCACGGAAACCAAATCCGCGGATATGTGGGTTATACTGTAATTGAAAAGTGCCATACTAGTGAGGCACTCTAAAGTGAAGTACCGTATTAGCGAGGTACGCCTGTATTGTGGAATGTTAAATCAGTTAATTGTACTTCCTGAAGTGCTAGGCCCACGTTGATCAATGTTAAATCAGTAAAAACATGATTTAACAAACCTTGATGGATTTTTGGATTACAGGACAAAATCTGCTGAGGCAACTGAGTCAACTATCAGAGTCTGCTATTTACACAATTGTCCGCTATTAAATTCACATCAAAACAATCTTTATCCACAACAGTTGCCATTATTCAGCCACTTCCCTTTATTACTCCATTAAGTTGAAGATTTAATAGTTCATAAGTGCCATATTTATAAGTGATTTTAAACTATGGAACTTCTTGTAATTTATATATAAGTGTATGCAAAATAACCACTGTGAAAAAATAGTGAAATTCCAAGCGCCTTCATGACTTCTCACATTATCAAGTTCCTTGATAATGAGAATCACGAAGTCTTGGAATTTCCTCTAACTGGCATCGGCTCCTCAGAGTCAGCCCCAAACCCTTCAAAATCCCTCTCTGGACACAATCTGGCCACAATTTTCTCCAAGCAGAGTTCAAAGTCCGGGAAGTCACTCCCTCCCAAACCTTACCTATAAGGTTTATGCAATGGAGGATATTGCAGTGATCTTTCCAAAACTCATTTAGGGTCAATTCAGTGTCCGAGGTTATGTCAAAGCACCTTTGAAACATTGCTTTGGTGTAGAGTTTTTGAAGTTTGAAATGACCTGCTGGTCCATGGGCTGGATGAGAGGAGTGGTATTAGGAGGCAAGAACTTCAATGTTATGAACAAACCCCTCCACCATTTGCTCTTCCAAGTCTGGAGGATGAGCAGGAGCATTGTCCATTACCAGGAGGCACTTGAGTTCCAATTTATTTTACAGGAGGTATTTCTTCACACTGGGGCCGGGCCAAACACTTCATTGAACCAATCAAGGAAGATTTCCCTCGTGACCCATGCCTTACTGTTAGCCTTCCACATCACACACAAATTAGACTTGGCGACACTGTTTTTTTTGAACACACTGGGGTTTTCAGGTGATACACCAGTAAAGGCTTCACTTTGAAATTCCCACTAGCATTACCACACAACATGAGAGTTAGCCTGTCTTTCATAGGCTTGTGTCATGGCAGTGCCTTTTCCTCCTGCATGATGTAGGTCCTCTTTGGCATTTTCTTCCAAAAGAGGCCTGTTTCGTCACAACTGAACACTGTTGGGGTTTGAACTGTTCAGCCTCTATGTACCCCTTGAATTCCTGCACATATTTTTCAGCCGACATTTGTCGTAGAACTGGCAGCCTCACCATGCCTTACCACACTGTGTATGCCACTACGCTTTTAAATCTCTCAAACCAGCCTTTGCTGGCCTTAAATTCACTTATCAGCACTCGTTGCAGGCATTTTCTTTACGAGATCGTCATGCAACTGCCTTTTTCACAAATTATCGACTGCATAACACTATCTCTTGCTAATTGTTTCTCGTTGATCCACACCAACAATAACCTCTCCACTTCTTCTAGTATTTGCGATCTCATTTTTGTGAGCATATTGACCCCTTTTGCACAACAGCTTCCTTGATTTCCTTTTTTTTGGCCATGAAGGAAGCGATGGTTGTATGGGGCTTCCCATACAGCCTGGAAGCTCCGCCACACGCACACCACTTTCATATTTTGCAATGATCTCTCTTGAATTCTATCATATTTCATGGTGGCTTATTTAGCAGTTGCAAGCACTAAAACGAATGGAATATTAAGAAATTTATCGTATGAACACGTTGGGTGATGGTCACTGCTGATAAACATTGCCACCTGACTGTAATGGTGTGTCAGGTCGCTCGGGGCCGCTTGTACGCATTCGAGACGAACGACTATTTGCGAGCCAAACGATGATTCGGAGTCAATATTTTGACGAAAAAACGTTACGATTTCGAAAATTACAATTGCAATGATTACAGAATATGAGGGTCCACTGTAATAATATTGTGCAGAATATTGGTATAATAATGATATACAGTAGACCCTCATTTAGCACGACTTTATGTTGCGCGTTTTGGGTATTACGCTATTGAAGAATTGTGGCACATTTTTATCTAACCGACGTAAACCTTATATTACGCGATTCGTGGCTATGAGCCACAACAAGTGTTTAATGCTGACGAGACAAATGTTTTCTGGAAGAAAATGCCAACATGAACTTATATCAGTCAGCAAGAGAAAAGTGCACCAGGCTTCAAGACAGCAAAGTATCGCTTCACCTTTCTCCTTTTGGGTAATGCATCAGGTGATTTCAAGTGTAAGCCCATGGTTATTTACCGCTGTAAGAATCCTCATGCTTTGAGGAAAGGGAATTTGTTTTCCTTTCCCCACAAACTGTATTTTATTCAGGTATACAGATGTTACATTGATTATCATACATAGCAGCATATGTGTAGAGAACCTAGGATAACCCAAAGGGTTATCCTAGAGAACCTAGGATAACCCAAAGTTTGGGTTATCCTAGGTTCTCTACACATATGCTGTTGTATGATATCTTTGTAACTGTATCTGTGTATACCTGAATAAACTACAAGTTTGCAGGAAAAAAAAACAAATAACCATTCCCTCAAGCGGCCGGTGCTAATGTTGTGGAACAGCTGGGAGACCACCCGCCTTCCCATGTTTCCCCCCTACAACACCCCACCATCCCAGCATTCGTATTCCATACGCGTCAAGCCAGCTGTTTGTCAAGAATAAGAGAGTGAATTGTGTTTTGATCTTTAAATTACTATATCTTGTATCTGCCAGCAATCATGTCACCCAGTAGGCATACCAGTGTTGCTCAAAGTGGCAAGAAAATGTTTAAGCATTTATTAAGTCTTAGAATTAATGAAGAAAAGATATTAGACAAGACATAACCTGTGGCTGTAATGAAGTGTTACTTTTTACACATAAAAAGATGTAAACATAAGTTTGTGTGACTAACTTACTGACTGACTGGACTGACTTACTGAATGACTTGACTGACTGACTGACTGAATGACTTGACTGACTGACTGACTGAATGACTTGACTGACTGACTTACTGAATGACTTGACTGGTGACTTACTGAATGACTTGACTGACTGAATGACTTGACTGACTGATTACTGAATGACTTGACTGAGTGACTTACTGAATGACTTGACTGACTGACTTACTGAATGACTTGACTGAGTGACTTACTGAATGACTTGACTGACTGACTTACTGAATGACTTGACTGACTGACTTACTGAATGACTTGACTGACTGACTTACTGAATGTCTTGACTGACTTACTGAATGTCTTGACTGACTTACTGAATGACTTGACTGACTTACTGAATGACTTGACTGACTTACTGAATGACTTGACTGACGACTTACTGAATGACTTGACTGACTGACTTACTGAATGTCTTGACTGACTTACTGAATGTCTTGACTGACTTACTGAATGTCTTGACTGACTTACTGAATGACTTTACTGACTTACTGAATGACTTGACTGACTGACTTACTGAATGACTTGACTGACTGACTTACTGAATGTCTTGACTGACTTACTGAATGTCTTGACTGACTTACTGAATGACTTTACTGACTTACTGAATGACTTGACTGACTTAATGAATGACTGACTGACTTACTGAATGACTTGACTGACTGACTTACTGAATGATACTGAATGACTTAACTGACTTACTGAATGGACTGACTTACTGAATGACTTGCCTGACTTACTGAATGACTTTATTAAAGTTAGAAACACTCAGTACAACCATCGACTTCAGTTCCAGAATCTCTACTATCCACCTCAGCCCAGTAGGCCACAGCATAACTCTCCACTCTCTTCACAATCATCCACAATCATCAGCACCCACAATTTAAGGTAAATACTATTATTTCTGTTACATTTGTAGTCTTAAGCAGTAAAACAACATAATACATCACGATAATGAACTACAATTACATATTCTCTTTATATTTGTAAGATCTGTTGGTCTAAAAAAAACTTGTTTGGCTTTTTGGGGACTTTCAGGAACGTAACCCTATTTTCCCGATAAGTTCTTTTAATTATCTAACACGATTTTAGCTAACACGACGTTTTCAGGAACGTAACTACCGTGCTAAATGAGGGCCTACTGTACACAACACACAAGATATTCAATGTGTTTGTAAGTCAAGGAGTTTGTGTACTGAATTCTTGTCTGATGACTCACGAAATCGTAATGACACGATTGCAAACAACGGTCTAGAGTTTTGAGACTCTCTGACCGCGGGTTCGAACCCCACCCGTGGTATGGTTTTCTTGTCTGATGGTGGAAATGTTAAGTACAGCCTTAATGACCCTCGTCCTTAGGCTTTAAACCCCATTAACCAGCCGTTTACTTTTTGTGTGTATATGTTTGTTATTATGTGAGGCCTGTTTGGCATGGGGCCCCGTAGGCTTACTGTGGTGCTCCATTATTCTCATGTTCTTATTCATTTACAAAAAAAACCACAGTACGGCTGGAGTTTTGACTCACTCTCTACTAGTTTGATCTCCACCGTACCGTGGATTGTTTGCAGTCGTGCCATTACGATTTTGTGAGTTATTTTCAAGCATTTCAAAGCCTCGAACCTCGTAATCATTGCCATGGAAAAATACTTTAGCCCTTGATGGAGTTTGAGACACCAGTACGATTCAGAATAAAGACGTTTACCATGACTTTAGTGTTATTGTTCCTTAAATCACTCAGATTATTAGGAGGAAAATATGTTGCCATACAATAACACAAGATGAAGAACATAAGAATGGAGGAACACTGCAGAAGGCCTGCTGGCCCATACAAGGCAGGTCCTTATCAAAACCACCACTACCTAAGAATTTACTCCCGTACTCACGACACCAATCAAATCAGCCCCTAAGAACATAAGAAAGGAGGAACACTACAGCAGGCCTGTTGGCCCATACTAGGCAGGTCCTTCACAATCCATCCCACTAACAGAATATTTGCTCTACCTAATTTTCAATGCTGCCCAAGAAATAAGCTTTTTGAGCCTTTCGGGTTTAGCCCTTCCCCATGTTAATAAAAAAATATTAAATGGATTTATTTTATTTAGGTAATTATTAATGTTAACATAAATTACCCGATTTTCTGGTTTATTGGATTTTTTTTTCTTTGTTAGATTTTTCAACAATAAAATAATTTTTTTTATTTTATATCAATAATGGTGATGATAATAATAATAATAAAAATAATAATAACAGTAACAATAATAATAATAATAATAACAGTAATAATAAGAGTAACAATAATAATAATAATAGTAACAATAATAATAACAGTATCACCAATAATAATTTTTAATCCTTTAATGGAGATTCCTTCGCATCATTAAGGAGGGGGAGCTCTCCTCCCCTTCCTCAGATTAAGACACATGTACAACACCTGGGTGTCTTTATTGATGAATAAGACACATGTACAACACCTAGGTGTCTTTATTGATGAATAAGACACATGTACAACACCTGGGTGTCTTTATTGATGAATAAGACACATGTACAACACCTGGGTGTCTTTATTGATGAATAAGACAATGTACAACACCTAGGTGTCTTTATTGATGAATAAGACACATGTGCAACACCTGGGTGTCTTTAATGATCAAAAGAACACATGTACAACACCTGGGTGTCTTTATTGATGAATAAGACACATGTACAACACCTTGGTGTCTTTATTGATGAATAAGACACATGTACAACACCTGGGTGTCTTTATTGATAAGACACATGTACAACACCTGGGTGTCTTTATTGATGAATAAGACACATGTACAACACCTAGGTGTCTTTATTAATGAATAAGACACATGTACAACACCTGGGTGTCTTTATTGATGAATAATACACATGTGCAACACCTGGGTGTCTTTATTGATGAATAAGACAGATCAGCCTGTACAGCAGGCTGATTCAGTCGAATACATAAAAAAAAAAAGTTTAAATGGGTGAATCTAGTAGAGGATAATTTCAAGGTAATCAGTCCCTCAGTCTTTGAGTGGAAGAGTCTTGAAGACTCTAAAGTACAATGGTGTTCCAAAGGTCTTCTGGGCTGTCAGGTTTCAGGGAATGACTGGTGTTCCAACGGTCTCCTGGGCTGGAGTTACCTGGAGAGGGTTTCGGGGGTCAACGCCCCGCGGCCCGTCTGAGACCAGACCTCGTGATGGATCAAGGTCTGATCAACCAGGCTGTTGTCAGGTTTCAGGGGATGATGGGGTTCCAAAGGTCTCCTGGGCCAGGTCTTGTGACTCAGCAGTAAAGTAGCAGAGTGGGTAAGAGTAGCGAGTGTGGTATTCAGAGTTGCTAGATGTTGTTCTGTCCATTCCTGTACAGTAGCAACGTTGTGGTACTGTGGAAGCACCGCCTGTGCTTCGATGCGCAGGTCCCTCAGAGCCGAGGTGAAGCTACGTAGGTTTACTGTAACTTCCTTCACGCGGTTGGGTGATGAGAAATTGTGATGGATGTTGTATGGGGTCATCCAGCCTCCAGTCTCCACCTCTCTCATCATGGTGTTGATGTCGTCTTTCAGACGAGCGTAGCGGTGAAGGAAGGAAGCCATGTTGGCCCCCTGGAACGAGCAGTCACGAGATGCCCATAGATGTGGATCTCTCGTAGGATCCAGGATCACATGAGGGGGGCATTCCAGCAGGGTGTGGGCATCGTGGAGGATAGCAGGCGTCAGGAACCCACGTGAAGCAATCAGGAGGGTTAAAACTAGCGAGGGGACAGACGGAGGGAGCAGTTCACAGAGCACAGCGAAGTGGTCATAGCGAGACCAGCCAGTAACCACAATTCCAGCAACATTCAAACCAGCATAGCGCCTCATCCGCTGCCCAACCTGCACCCAGGCCAGGGTATTAGCAGCGTGCTTAGCACATCGGGCATGATTGCGCGGGGTCCCGTGGCTCCTTTAAACGCTGGGGCCAACCATACCCTGGGGAAGACAGCTGCGTAGGTCCTAAGAATGTATGGTGGGACCATCCTAGACACGTCTGGACCATACGCCCATACTGTGGGTTCCACCAGACCAGCCAGGGCATGCAGCAGGTGGGAAGGTGCGTGGCGGAGCATATCATCCCATATCAACACACGCACGCCCCCTGGATTTCACGTACTGCGCCACGTACGCCACATGATCCACGTACAATTGCAAAGGTGCCAGATCGCAGCCTGACAACGGCGACACTGAGCTAAAGTAAACACCTCATCCGCACCAATGTGGACGATTGATGTCTGTACCGCTGACATCATCTGATTGATGGCCTCAGTAACCAGACGTGACGTGCCCGGTGAGACGGGCATGCCTTCCTGGGGACTCGCCCTCACGTAGCTCTGCCCCTCTGGAAGCTTGAGGGCATATTCCAAATCCCCAAACTCTGCATCAAATGAATCATCATCAATCCTGCACCTTGGCTGCTATTCCAACGCGTTTCACCTCATCAACTGTATAGGCATTGTAGGCTGAGAGGTTTGCTAGTGCCCCTGTGAAGGGAAAGGCATCTTCCCACTCTACTAGAACCCCTGTTGCCCCTGCTTGCGCCGCTAGCACCATCATACCCTCAATCACCTCTATCCTAGGGGCAGCGCCCTTAAGATCTAGATGCCACAGGCGGTCAGGGGGCGCTTCAGTGCCAGGCTGGGTATGCAAGCCCTGCCCAGGTGGGAGATGCACTGGGGGGAGACGTTGACGAGGCGTGACTAAGAACACGGATGATTTGAGTTTCAGTGGCCCTGATGGAAGCATCCACACTGCTATCATACCCAGCATTGTTATCATCCCTATTGCCATGCCCACACGTCGACGTCGACACTTTAATGCCATTCTAGACAGATCTAGAAGACAACTTGATTCTGTTTATGAACTTGGGGGGTTAGTAAGCCAGGAAAATCCAAGGAAGCCATGCAGTGTGGCTTACTTCCATTGTAGTCCTTAGATACTCTTTGATGTCACCCACAACACTCACCTAACACCCAGGTACCTATTTACTGCTAGGTGAACAGTGACAACAGGAGTAAGGTGACTTGTCTTACCACTGTTTCATTAGACCTGCACTTGTTTTACAGTACTGTGTGCGAAACATCGACCTCTTGAATAGAGCTCTGGTTGTATCACAATTTGATTGATTAAACACTGAGCCTTGA
Organism: Cherax destructor; assembly: GCA_009830355.1. Lineage (NCBI taxonomy): Eukaryota > Metazoa > Arthropoda > Malacostraca > Decapoda > Parastacidae > Cherax > Cherax destructor. Next base: position 28,719 of record WNWK01003141.1, read on the forward strand.
TTCGTCGACGGAGGACTGAGCCGGTACTGAAGCAGGAGTGAGAGGAGAGCGTTGGTGTGTGTGTGAGAGAGAGTGCGTGAGTGTGTGTGAGAGGAAGCACCTCAACTGACGCCTCACTTAACTGTAGTCCTTCCACTTCTGTTGCTGTCACACACACAGACACAAACATACACACACACACACATCACACACACACACATACACACACACACACACACACACACACACACACACAACAACACACACACACACATACACACATACACACACAGCAATAAATGGGACACACCAACAAGGGATACAACAACAAGGGACACAGCAATGAGGGGACACAGCAACAAGGGGACACAACAACAAAATGACACAGCACCAAGGGAACACAGCAACAAGGGGACATAACAACAAGGAGACACAACAACAAGAGGACACAGCAACAAGGGGACACAACAACAAAGGACACAGCACCAAGGGAACACAGCAACAAGGGGACAGCAACAAGGGACACAGCAACAAGGGGACAGCAACAAAGGACACAACAATAAGGGGACACAACAACAAGGGACACAGCAACAAGGGGACACAGCAACAAGGGGACACAAGCAACAAGGGGACACAGCAACAAGGGACACAGCAACAAGGGGAACAGCAACAAGGGACACAGCAACAAGGGGACACAACAACAAGAGGACACAGCAACAAGGGGAACAGCAACAAGGGACACAGCAACAAGGGGACACAACAAAACGGGAAGACAACAACAAGGGGACACAGCAGTAAGGGGACACAGAAACAAGGGGACACAACAACAAGGGGACACAGCATCAAGGGGACACAACAACAAGGGACAAACAAGGGGACACAGACAACAAGGGGACACAACAACAAGGGGAACACAACAAGGGGACACACAACAAGGGACACACAACAAGGGACACACACAAGGGGACACAGCAACAAGGGGACACAGCAAAAACAAAGGGACACAACAAAAAGGGGATACAGCAACAAGAGGACACAGCAACAAGGGGACACAGCAACAAGAGGACCCAGCAACAATAGGAAATTGCAACAAGGGGACACAGCAATGAGGGGACACAGCAACAAAGAGTCATAGCAACCAGGTGACACAACAACAAGGGGACACAACAACAAGGGGACACATCAACAAGGGGACACAGCAACAAGGGGACACAGCAACAAGGGGACACAGCAGCAAGGGGACACAGCAACAAGGGGACACAGCAACAATGGGACACAACAACAATGGGACACAACAAAACGGGGACACAACAACAAGGGGACACAACAACAAGGGGACACAGCAACAATGGGACACAGCAGTAAGGGGACACAGAAACAAGGGGACACAACAACAAGGGGACACAGCATCAAGGGGACACGTCAACAAGGGGACACAACAACAAGGGGACACAGCCACAAGGGGACACAGCAACAAGGGGACACAGCAAAAAGGGGACACAGCAACAATAGGAAATTGCAACAAGGGGACACAACAATGAGGGGACACAGCAACAAAGAGTCATAGTAACCAGTTGACACAACAACAAGGTGACACAGCAAAAAGGGGACACAGCAACAAGGGGACACAGCAACAAGGGGACACAGCAACAAGGGGACATAGCAACAAGGGGACACACAACAAAGGGCCACAGAAACAAGGGGACACAACAACAAGGGGACACAGCAACAAGGGGACACAGCAACAAGGGGGACATAGCAACAAGGGGACACAGCAACAAAGGGCCACAGAAACAAGGGGACACAACAACAAGGGGACACAACAACAAGGGGACACAGCAACAAGGGGACACAACAACAAGGGGACACAGCAACAAGGGGGACATAGCAACAAGGGGACACAGCAACAAGGGGGACATAGCAACAAGGGGACACAGCAACAAGGGGGACATAGCAACAAGGGGACACAGCAACAAAGGGCCACAGAAACAAGGGGACACAACAACAAGGGGACACAACAACAAGGGGACACATCAACAAGGGGACACAGCAACAAGGGGACCCAACAACAAGGAGACACAACAACAAGGGGACACAACAACAAGGGGACACAACAACAAGGGGACACAGCAACAAAGGGCCACAGAAACAAGGGGACACAACAACAAGGGGACACAACAACAAGGGGACACATCAACAAGGGGACACAGCAACAAGGGGACACAACAACAAGGGGTCACAACAACAAGGGGTCACAACAACAAGGGGACACAACAACAAGGGGTCACAACAACAAGGGGTCACAACAACAAGGGGTCACAGCAACAAGGGGACACAAAAACAAAGGGTCACAACAACAAGGGGTCACAACATCAAGGGGTCACAACAAGGGGACACAATTGGAAGTTGAAGACTCAGACGAGTCACAGGGATGTTAGGAAGTATTTCTTCAGTCACAGAGTGGTCAGGAAGTGGAACAATCTGGAGAGCGATGTAATGGAGGCAGGATCCATACATAGCTTTAAGAAGAGGTATGATATATCTCATGGAGCAGAGAGAGAGAGGACCTAGTAGCCACCATCAAAGAAGCGGGGCCAGGAGCTGTGAATCAACTCCTGCAACCACAATTAGGGTGAGTACACACTCATTCACACACAAACACAAAAAAAAAAAAATTATGTCCCCTATCTTTACCCCAAACACCATAATTCCCCATCACTGCCTCAAACACCACACAATTCCCCATCACTGCCTCAAACACCACACAATTCCCCATCACTGCCTCAAACACCACACAATTCCCCATCACTGCCTCAAACACCACACAATTCCCCATCACTGCCTCAAACACCATACAATTCCCCATCACTGCCTCAAACACCACACAATTCCCCATCACTGCCTCAAACACCATACAATTCCCCATCACTGCCTCAAACACTATACAATTCCCCATCACTGCCTCAAACACCACACGATTCCCTATCACTGCCTCAAACACCACACAATTCTCTATCACTGCCTCAAACACCACACAATTCCCCATCACTGCCTCAAACACCACACAATTCCCCAATCATAGTGCTAGACTCCCTATAATTCCCCCATCTTGGTGCTAGACACCCAATAATTCCCCCATCACTGCCTCAAAAACCTCACAATTCCCCCATCATGGTGCTAAACTCCCTATAATTCCCCCATCTTGGTTCTAGACACCCAATAATTCCCCCATCACTGCCTCAAACACCTCACAATTCCCCAATCATGGTGCTAAACTCCCTATATTTCCCCCATCTTGGTGCTAGACACCCCATAATTCCCCTATCACTGTCTCAAAGACCAAACAATTCCCCCATCATGGTGCTAGGCACCATATAATTCCCCCATCTTGGTGCTAGACACCCCATAATTCCCCCATCACTACCTCAAATACCACACAATTCCCCCATCATGGTGCTAGATTCCCTATAATTCCCCCATCTTCACCCCAAACACAATAATTCCCCCATCACTGCCTCAAACACCACACAATTCAACCATCATGGTGCTAGACTCCCTACAATTCCCCAATCTTGGTGCTAGACACCCCATGATTCCCCCAGCACTGCCTAAAACACCACACAATTCCCCAATCATGGTGCTAGACTCCCTATAATTCCCCCATCTTGGTGCTAGACACCCCATAATTCCCCCATCACTACCTCAAATACCACACAATTCCCCCATCATGGTGCTAGATTCCCTATATTTCCCCATCTTCATCCCAAACACAATAATTCCCCCATCACTGCCTCAAACACCACACAATTCAACCATCATGGTGCTAGACTCCCTACAATTCCCCAATCTTGGTGCTAGACACCCCATGATTTCCCCAGCACTGCCTCAAACACCACACAATTCCCCCATCATGGTGCTAGACTCCCTATAATTCCCCATCTTCACCCCAAACACCATAACTCCCTCATCACTGCCACAATTCCGCCATCATGGGGCCAGACACCATCCACCCTTCCTACAATTCAGGTACACAATTCTGGTATTGTAGTCTGGATCAACAATACAACTGCTGCAGGAAATACATTAATATCATTAGTTTAATTGATGAGGAAATTTAGGTCAGGAAAATGTTTATAATGTTTCTATGTGGACTTCCATTAATGTTTCATAGATAATACTGAACCCCCCTGGTGGATAATGAACCCCCTGGTGGATATTGAACCCCCCTGGTGGATGTTGAACACCCCTGGTGGATGTTGAACCCCCCTGGTGGATGTTGAACACCCCTGGTGGATGTTGAACATCCCTTGTGGATGTTGAACACCCCTTGTGGATGTTGAACACCCCTTGTGGATGTTGAACACCCCTTGTGGATGTTGAACACCCCTGGTGGATGTTGAACAACCCTGGTGGATGTTGAACATCCCTTGTGGATGTTGAACACCCCTTGTGGATGTTGAACACCCCTTGTGGATGTTGAACACCCCTTGTGGATGTTGAACACCCCTTGTGGATGTTGAACACCCCTTGTGGATGTTGAACACCCCTTGTGGATGTTGAACACCCCTGGTGGATGATGAATACTCCTTTTGGATGTTGAACACCCCTGGTGGATGATGAACACCCCTGGTGGATGATGAACATCCCAGGTGGATGTTGAACACCCCTAGTGGATGTTGAACACCCCTGGTGGATGTTGAATATCTCTGGTGGATGTTGAACACCCCTGGTGGATGTTGAACATCCCTGGTGGATGTTGAACACCCCTGGTGGATGTTGAACACCACTGGTGGATGTTGAACACCCCTGGAGAATGTTGAACACCATTGGTAGATGTTGAACACCCCTGGTGGATGTTGAACACCACTGGTGGATGTTGAACACCCCTGGTGGATGTCGAACACCCCTGGTGGATGTTGAACATCCCTGGTGGACGTTGAACACCCCTTGTGGATGTTGAACATCCCTGGTGGATGTTGAACACTATTAGTGGATGTTGAACTCCACTGGAGAATGTTGAACACTATTGGTGGATGTTGAACACCCCTGGTGGATGATGAACCCCCCTGGTGGATGTTGAACACCCCTTGTAGATGTTGAACATCTCTGGTGGATGTTGAACACCCCTTGTGGATGTTGATCACCCCTGGTGGATGTTGAACATCCCTTGTGAATGTTGAACACCCCTTGTGGATGTTGAACACCCCTTGTAGATGTTGAACACCCCTTGTGGATGTTGAACACCCCTTGTGGATGTTGAACATCTCTGGTTGATGTTGAACACCCCTTGTGGATGTTGAACACCCCTTGTGGATGTTGAACCCCCCCTGGTAGATGTTGAACACCCCTTGTGGATGTTGAACACCCCTGGTGGATGTTAAACCACCCTGGTGGATGTTGAACAACCCTTGTTCAACACTTCTGGTGGATGTTGAACACCCCTTGTGGATGTTGAACACCCTTTGTGGATGTTGAACACCCCTTGTGGATGTTAAATACTCCTGGTGGATGTTGAACATCCCTGGTGGATGTTGAACACCCCTTGTGGATGTTGAACACCCCTGGTTGATGTTGAACACTTCTGGTGGATGTTGAACACCATTGGTGGGTGTTGAACATCCCTGGAGGATGTTGAACACCATTGGTGGATGTTGAACACCCATGGTGGATGTTGAACACCCCTGGTGGATGTTGAACACCCATGGTGGATGTTGAACACCCCTGGTGGATGTTGAACATCCCTGGTGCATGTTGAACACCTCTGGTGGATGTTGAACACTCCTGGTGGATGTTAAACACCCCTGGTGGATGATGAACACCCTTGGTGGATGTTGAACACCCTGGTGAATGTTGAACACCCCTGGTGGATGTTGAACACCCATGGTAGATGTTGAACATCCCTGGTGGATGATGAACATCCCTGGTAGATGTTGAACACCTCTGGTGGATGTTGAAGCCCCCTGGTGAATGTTGAACACCCCTGGTGGATGTTGAACACCTCTGGTGGATGTTGAACACCACTGGTGGATGTTGAACACCCCAGGTGGATGTTGAACCTCCATGGTGGATGTTGAACACCCCTGGTGGATGTTGAACAGCCCTGGTGGATGTTGAACACCCTTGGTGGATGTTGAACACCTCTGGTGGATGTTGAACACCCCTGGTGGATGCTGAACATCCCTGGTAGATGTTGAACATCCCTGGTGGATGTTGAACACTCCTGGTGGATATTGAACACCCCTGTTGGATGGTGAACACCACTGGTTTATGTTGAACACTCCTGGTGGATGTTGAATACCACTGGTGGATGTTGAACACTCCTGGTGGATGTTGAACACTCCTGGTGGATGTTGAAGACCCCTGGTGGATGTTGAACACCCCTGGTGGATGTTGAACACTGCTGGTGGATGTTGAACACCACTGGTGGATGTTGAACACCACTGGTGGATGTTGAACACCTCTGGTGGATGTTGAACACCCCTGGTGGATGTTGAACCCCCCTGGTGAATGTTGAACCCCCCTGGTGGATGTTGAACACCCATGGTGGATGTTGAACACCCCTGGTGGATGTTGAGCACCCCTGAAGGATGTTGAACACCCCTGGTGGATGTTGAACCCCCTGGTGGATGTTGAACACGTTAGTTTACCATGGTGTTGTCATACAATACTTGCCTGGTAGGCAACCCTCTCGCTTCACACACTGTGTCCGTGGTTCGATCCCTTATACGGGTGGAAACAATGGGAGTGCTTACATGCACCTGCTGCCACTGTTTACCTAGCAGTAAGTAGGTACCTGGGTGCTATATACACTGAGAGGTAGATATATCAGTGTATATACACTGAGAGGTGTATATCTCAGTGTATATACACTAAGAGGTGTATATCTCAGTGTATATACACTGAGAGGTAGATATATCAGTGTATATACACTGAGAGGTGTATATCTCAGTGTATATACACTGAGAGGTGTATATCTCAGTGTATATACACTGAGAGGTAGATATATCAGTGTATATACACTGAGAGGTGTATATCTCAGTGTATATACACTAAGAGGTGTATATCTCAGTGTATATACACTGAGAGGTAGATATATCAGTGTATATACACTGAGAGGTGTATATCTCAGTGTATATACACTAAGAGGTGTATATCTCAGTGTATATACACTGAGAGGTGTATATCTCAGTGTATATACACTGAGAGGTAGATATATCAGTGTATATACACTGAGAGGTGTATATCTGTGTATATACACTGAGAGGTGTATATCTCAGTGTATATACACTGAGAGGTGTATATCTCAGTGTATATGCACTGAGAGGTGTATATCTCAGTGTATATACACTGAGAGGTAGATATATCAGTGTATATACACTGAGAGGTTATATTCTGTGTATATACACTGAGAGGTGTATATCTCAGTGTATATACACTGAGAGGTGTATATCTCAGTGTATATACACTGAGAGGTGTATATCTCAGTGTATATACACTGGTAGTTTACATTAATCAGTATTTTAGGTATTAAAGTATTCTTGACTGGTGGTGTACAGGTGACATGCAACCTTAATGACCCTCGTGTAGTAGATAGACTTTAAACCCCATTAACCAACCAACATTAATGACCCTCGTGTAGTAGATAGACTTTAAACCCCATTAACCAACCAACCTTAATGACCCTCGTGTAGTAGATAGACTTTAAACCCCATTAACCAACCAACCTTAATGACCCTCGTGTAGTAGATAGACTTTAAACCCCATTAACCAACCATCCTTAATGACCCTCGTGTAGTAGATAGACTTTAAACCCCATTAACCAACCAACCTTAATGACCCTCGTGTAGTAGATAGACTTTAAACCCCATTAACCAACCAACCTTAATGACCCTCGTGTAGTAGATAGACTTTAAACCCCATTAACCAACCAACCTTAATGACCCTCGTGTAGTAGATAGACTTTAAACCCCATTAATTAATCAATCTTAATGACCCTCGTGTAGTAGATAGACTTTTAAACCTAATCCCATATATCTCCCTCTACCTATTTAAAAACGTCTAGCTACCAGAGTCGAGGTTCTAACTAGAGATTTACAAACGGAGGTTCAAGTCTCCACATCTCCCTCATAGACATTCTAAGTTGGGTTAATAACGAGAAATAATAATCAACTTTGTACTTTATTTACAAATAAAAAAAAACACTATCTATTTACAAATTGAACTGTCCTGCAGTGCAAGTGTGTGTATATATATATATATATATATATATATATATATATATATATATATATATATATATATATATATATATATATATATATATATATACATATATGTGTGATTGTTATTGTTAAGTATGGATAACAAAGTTATGAATTAAGAAGTTATAACAATAACAACTCTGATTCGTTATCTTAACAAGGTAACGAATGAGTACGAATTTCTTATGTACACTCCTGATAGTACTTATACAATACCACTAGCAATATTACGTCAGGAATATTACGTCAGGAATATTACGTCAGGAATATTACGTCAGGAATATTACGTCAGGAATATTACGTCAGGAATATTACGTCAGAAAAATTACACTAAAAATATTACATTAGAAGTATTACATTACAGAATATTAATTGTGGTTTTTTTATTTATTACGAAAAAAACCACGGGAGGTATGGTATATATATTTATATTACTATTATGAGTAGAAATTGATTTGGTTGAGCGATTGATACCCATAGATATGACGTCTTATAAGACGCTCAAACGCCTTATAAGACGCTTAAACGTCTTACAAGACACATAAACGTTCTACAAGACACATAAACGTCTTATATGACACTTAAACGTCTTAAGACACTTAAACGTCTTATAGGACACTTAAACGACTTATAAGACACTTAAACGTCTTATAAGACGTTTAAACGTCTTGTGATAAGCGCACAATGACTTATGGGACTGGCAAACATTGTCCTTAAGAATAATTACACCAAGTTTAAACGTAGTCGCTTGTTCACAACTTTTAACCAGCCTCTTGAAGACGGGTTCATGACGGGTTCATGACGGGTTCATGACGGGTTCATGACGGGTTCATGACGGGTTCATGACGGGGTGAAACGTCGTCCGGGTTCACCTCCAAGTGTGTGTGTGTGTGTGTGTGTGTGTGTGATTGAGTTAATTGTGAATTGTTACAATCACGATATTGTGGCTTGTGAATTGTTCCAGACACTGTATTGTGGTTTTAATTCTTAATTAGTAAGATATTACAAAGGAAGGTTATTTACAGAGTGTTGCTTGTGGGTAATACTGTGCCAGACATTGGAACCTTTCAGGTATTGGTACACTGGTTTCTAGACAGGTTATTTTTTTGGTGCTGTCTCAGGGTGCTGTCTTCACATGGCTGTTCTGACATGTCGATAGTTCTCTGTGTCTCTGATAATAATAATAATAATGTTGCATAGTCTGGAACAGTGTTCCAGACTATGGAACAAAACTCTTTTCCAGGCTGAGGGACTGACCACCTCTCTACTGCTTCTGCTAACTCTTCTGTACTCGACTGAAGAAGCCTACTGTTTAGCTAAACGTTTTGGAATTAAGATACTTAACTGTTGCAAGAGTTGGCTGTCGTCTTCTAGGAGCGAGACTGTTTACCAGGACGAACTACCAGAGGTCGTAGTTTTAATGGGGACGCCTGCAAGTCTGTTCCCCAAGGACTTTCGGCTAAGGCCTTTCCAGAGGCTTTTCTTAAAGGCTTTCTGCTCTGGCGAGCCTTGGAAAGGTCGAGGTTTGAGCGAGAATCCACTTGCTTGTTTGATGCCACATGAGAGGTGTCTTCTGACAGCTGGACCAGACTGTCAGCTGGTGAAGAGGAGGCTGAATGCCTCTGACGTTCGCTGCTTCTGTTGTGTGATACAGATTTCTGTTGTAAGCTCTCAGCGCTTCTTTTGATGTTGCTGCTGCTGCTTAGCTGTTCCTGGAATGACTGTGGTGAAGAGTTGCGTTGGAAGTTGAACGTATTGGTCATCTGATGGTTCGAGAAGAGGCGTTGAAGATTTGGCGTCAGAACAGATGCACAAGAATGTTGCTGGCGTTGAATATTGTGGCTACGCTTAGAGGGAGCGTTACCAGATACCGTAGTGGATTGCAGATTAACGGTACCTACGATGGGCAACATATTAACAGGAAATGGGTTTAGAGGAGTGCTGGAAGGAGTTAAGGACTTAAACTGTGAAAGGAACGGTGGTAGGGGAGATGGCTGGAGATTTTCAGACGATTTCACGTCCGTATTGAACGATGGAAAGAGTGCATTAAGGGTCACGTCAGAGTGAGGTGGGGTAGTCAGTGCCTTGGGAAGAGTGCCAACTGAAGTTAATGACTTGGGTGAGTTGAAGGAACTGCCAGGCGTGGTTGAGGTTGTTTCAGTTAGGGTGTTAAGGGTGGTAGACAGGTCCTGGGGGTTAGTGAGGGCCGTCTTGTGCAGCCTCGTGGAAAAGTTAGTGCCAAAGGATAGTGGTGGGAGATCTGCAAGAGGAGAGGATCAGCAACGTAATTATCTTACGAGGTAGGTTATTAGTCAATGGTTAATTGAGGTATCTAAGAGTCATACAAGCAACTAGACAGCTCAAGACAGGTCCTAACTGGTCAAAACAGCTCCTGACAGATCAAAACAGGTCCTGACAGATTAAGACAGGTCCTCATAGGTCAAGACAGGTTCTGACATATTAAGACATGTTCTCATAGGTCAAGGCAGGTTCTGACATATCAAGACAGGTCCTGACAGCTCAAGACAGGTCCTGGCAGGTCATGGCAGGTCACAACAGGTCACGGAAACACAAGCAAACCCTGAGACAATCAGCACTAGAGTTAGTTACCAGTTAACGAGGGATTAGTTAAGTGAGATTTGGCTCCTCTGTGAGACAGTCTGGCACCGAAGGGCAAAACAGCGTCTCTCTTCTGTGGGAAAGCGAAACCCAAGTTCTTTCTGTGTCTGTTGGGCGACACGTTGCTCTGTGAGAAGGTCTTCCCAACACCTCTGACGTCATCACTGCCCGCGAAGCCGCTGAAACAAACAAATGTAAATTTTTAAGACTATTATTGTTGTTACAAATAAAACGATAAATACGTATGGGTCATTTAACTGTGTAAAAAATAGTTACAGAAAATGAGAATAATAATGATAAATAATTATAATAATAATAATACTATTAATAGGAAAAGAAGTAGAAGACGAAGATTGGGTAATATATATATATATATATATATATATATATATATATATATATATATATATATATATATATATAATACCAATCAGACACTTCTTTAATAACCATCATTGCCCATCAGATCAGTGTGCCTGTCATCAGTGAGGTTGTCTGAATGTGTAACAGTGAGTTAGAGTTCTGAGTTCCCCAAAATTGATGTCACATCTTGTGAAGTCAGAGGTCACAGGTCACCAGGGTTGGTCATACTTACTTCTCCACTTCCTCCAGTAAGGTATCTCCCTTAATTACCTCCTCATTCTCTCCCTGGAGAGGGAGAGGGAGATTTCCTGCTTCTTCAGGCTCGGTGTCCCCACTTTCTGCCGGTCTAGTCTCGTTGTGGTTGAGAGATAGTTCCTGGTCCTCAGCAGTAGCGGGAGAGATGTCCGCTCGATTCCTGGAAGCCCCAAGACGCCGGACTGATAACAGAGACTTTCTTGGGTAACCATCTCTGTGCTGAGGTTCGCCAGGTAGTGAATGGTTAGATGTGGCGAATGATGGGCGAGCAAGAGGTCGATATCTTCTGCGAGGTAACCCACGGTAAGGGGTGTTTGGTGTGGGTTCTGCGACTGGTTCCACATCAAAAAGGGTTGGTGCTTCAGTGGTGGTAGTTGTTGTAGGGGTGTCAGTGGTGGTAGTTGTTGTAGGGGTGTCACTGGTGGTAGTTGTTGTAGGGGTGTCACTGGTGGTAGTAGGGTTAGTGGTAGTGGTGTAGACTACTGTGGTGGCTGCCACGGCATTTGGAATGCTAACCTTTTCTGGTTTTTCCTCAATTACCGGAGACTTTTCGGCAATGGCCGGCCAGCTCTTACTTCTGGAGGGAAGTGCGTTAGCCAGCGGTGCCTCTTGCACACCCCCACTAGTTCTTCTCACTGGCCGAGGATGTTCAACATTGCTGCTGCCACCAGAGTCACTTTTCCCGAGGGTTGAGGCAGTTAACTCACCTCTCGGTGAGTGAGACCCAAAGGAAATCCGAACGGATTGTCCAGGAGCCGAGTACTCGAAGCCAGACCCATTGTTACTAAAGGAACTGGAGCTACGTACAGCATCTGCTGCAGAAGGAACCCGGCGAGAAGGTCTGAAGTGATTCCTAGCAGTGCTTTGCCACTGAGAAGCTGAGGTGTTTGAAGCTGAGCTAAGCGTCTGAGAGGAACTCAAGCTTGAGGTATTGTTAGCTGAGGCAACGCTTACGTTACTTGCTGCATCCTCACCAACAGAAAAGCTGCAAATATGATGAAATAGCGTCAACAGCCTACTGAGATTTGTGTGTAGGCATACAAGGTGATAAGTACACTACAAGTACAGCAATGTTACCACCCTCCAGGCCTACCCATGCAGGGAACAATGTTACCACCCTCCAGGCCTACCCATCCAGGGAACAATGTTATTATCCACAAGCCCTACCCATGCAGGGAACAATGTTACTATCCTCCAGGCCTACCCATGCAGGGAAAAATGTTACTATCCACCAGGCCTACCCATGCAGGGAACAATGTTACGACCCTCCAGGCCTACCAATGCAGGGAACAATGTTACCACCCTCCAGGCCTACCCATCCAGGGAACAATGTTACTATCCTCCAGGCCTACCCATGCAGGGAAAAATGTTACTATCCACCAGGCCTACCCATGCAGGGAACAATGTTACGACCCTCCAGGCCTACCAATGCAGGGAACAATGTTACCACCCTCCAGGCCTACCCATCCAGGGAACAATGTTACTATCCTCCAGGCCTACCCATGCAGGGAACAATGTTACTATCCTCCAGGCCTACCCATGCAGGGAACAATGTTACTATCCACCAGGCCTACCCATGCAGGGAACAATGTTACGACCCTCCAGGCCTACCAATGCAGGGAACAATGGTACTATCAACCAGGCCTACCCATGCAGAGAACAATGGTACTATCCACCAGGCCTACCCATGCAGGAAACAATGGTACTATATATATATATATATATATATATATATATATATATATATATATATATATATATATATATATGCGTATTAGCTCTAATCTCTAACTTGAAACAGCTCTACACAGGGCGAAACATTGGCTCTAACAAGTTTCAAAGCGGTTTTATTTTTTCAATATAATCTAAAGCCGTTTCTAAGTTCATAGGTGGTTTCTAAGCGTCTTCTAAGTGGATTAAAGTGATTCGTGGAAGGTTTTAAGTAGTCTCTGAGCGGTTTTAAGAGGTTTCTAGCACTAGAAGAGCCTAAAATAGGTACCTTAGAAAGGTAGATATACACATAGCACTGCTATAAGCCTATAAAGCACTACTAGATATAGCCTAAACATCGCTGTTAGATACAGGCTTATAAAGCATTGCTACTTATAGGCCTATATAGCACTGCTAGATATAGACCTATATAGCACTTTGAGATATAGACCTATATAACACAGCTAGATATAGAGCTATATAACACAGCTAGATATAGAGCTATATAACACAGCTAGATATAGAGCTATATAACACAGCTAGATATAGAGCTATATAACACAGCTAGATATAGAGCTATATAACACTGCTAGATATAGAGCTATATAACACAGATAGATATAGAGCTATATAACACAGCTAGATATAGAGCTATATAACACTGCTAGATATAGAGCTATATAACACAGCTAGATATAGAGCTATATAACACAGCTAGATATAGAGCTATATAACACAGCTAGATATAGAGCTATATAACACAGCTAGATATAGAGCTATATAACACTGCTAGATATAGAGCTATATAACACAGCTAGATATAGAGCTATATAACACTGCTAGATATAGAGCTATATAACACAGCTAGATATAGAGCTATATAACACTGCTAGATATAGAGATATATAACACTGCTAGATATAGAGCTATATAACACTGCTAGATATAGAGCTATATAACACTGCTAGATACAGAGCTATAAAACACAGCTAGATATAGAGCTATATAACACTGCTAGATATAGAGCTATATAACACAGCTAGATATAGAGCTATATATCACTGCTAGATATAGGCTTATATAGCAATACTAGATAGGCCTACATCTAGCCTATATATCACTACTGGACAAGGGCCCAGACTCTATATATTTTAGAGCAGCTGCAATAGAGGGAATGGAGGCGTTATCAAGACAGAGCTTGGGAGAAATTTTAGAGTACGCAGCACCAGCATGGAGCCCATTGATGGCAGGTCAAAAAAGTGGAAAAAGTGCAGAGGTTTGCAACGTGACTAGTCCAGCAGCTAAGTGGTATAAGCTATTAAGAAAGGTTAAAGGAATTAGGTTTGATCTGTATAGCAGAGACTGATGGATTCCTTTAGATAACAGAAGGGGCAAGCGATGTTTCGCCCCCTATTGGCTTGATTAAGTCACTGTGTGGGGCACTGCATCCATCTAATCCCCCATTCACTTCAAGGGATTTAGCCTTAATAGGATTAGAAAAGGGATTTTTGTAAATCCCCCTACCGTAACTCTTCGGAATCCTGCAGGGTGTTGAGTGAAGCCTCCAGGGTGTTGAGTGAAGCCTCCAGTGTGTTGAAGCCCAGAGTGCCTTCACTCACTTGGCATAACTGAGTGCAACACTTCCTGCACTTCATTAATCACTCGAGCAACTCAAACTTATTTTCAAAATCTCATAAAATGTTTCTATATCAAAGTTTGTTAATGGTGTCTGTGGGTCTAGGGTCAGTTAGTATAGTTAAATATACAAGATATAGCTTAAATATAGATATATATATATATATATATATATATATATATATATATATATATATATATATATATATATATATATATATATATATATATATATAATACATATATAATATTATTATTATTATTATATATTATTATTATTATTATTATTATTATTATTATTATTATTATTATTATTATTATTATTATTATTATTATTATTATTATTATTATTATTATTATTATTATTATTATTATTATTATTATTATTATTATTATTATTATTAACGTTAGTATACATGTAAAAACAAATATCTTAGAAAAACATTAATACAATATAAATTATAGTAAAAAAATTTAAAATTTGTCTCAAATACAACAACTGAGACCAGGCCATGAAGCCTGGTCACAGACCGGGCTGCGGGGGCGTTGACCCCCGGAACCCCCTCCAGGTATACTCCAGGTATTCTGGTAAATACAGTTTCTTTTGAGAATTACAACAGCAATTTACATTAACTTGTGAGTATTGGTCCTTCAAGCCAGCAGCAACAGCCTGGTTGATCAGGCTCTGCTAGACCCGGCTGAGAGACTTCCATTCTATCATGCCACAGTCGTGGTATGATGGAATGGAAGAAAATTGGTCTATAATGAAAGGAAATTGGTCTAGAAAAGAACGAAATAGTCTAGAGTGAAAGACAATGGTCTAGAGTGAAAGACAATGGTCTAGAAGGGAAGACAATGGTCTAGAGTGAAAGACAATGGTCTAGAAGGGAAGACAATGATCTAGAATGAAAGACAATGGTCTAGAGTGAAAGGCAATGGTCTAGAAGGGAAGACAATGGTCTAGAAGGGAAGACAATGATCTAGAATGAAAGGCAATGGTCTAGAAGGGAAGACAATGGTCTAGAGTGGAAGAAATGGTCTAGAAGGGAAGACAATGGTCTAGAGTGGAAGACAATGGCCTAGAGGGGAAGACAATGGTCTAGAGTGGAAAAAATGGTCTAGAAGGAAAGACAATGGTCTAGAGTGGAAGACAATGGTCTAGAGTGGAAGACAATGGTCTAGAGTGGAAGAAATGGTCTAGAGTGGAAAAAATGGTCTAGAGTGGAAGACAATGGTCTAGAGTGGAAAAAATGGTCTAGAGTGGAAGACAATGGTCTAGAGTGGAAGACAATGGTCTAGAGTGGAAGACAATGGTCTAGAGTGGAAGACAATGGTCTAGAGTGGAAAAAATGGTCTAGAATGGAAGACAATGGTCTAGAGTGGAAGACAATGGTCAAGAGTGGAAGACAATGGTCAAGAGTGGAAGACACTGGTCAAGAGTGAAACAATGGTTAGAATGGAAGACAATGGTCTAGAGTGGAAGACAATGGTCATGAGTGGAAGACAATGGTCAAGAGTGAAAGACAATGGTCTAGAATGGAAGACAATGGTCTAGAGTGGAAGACAATGGTCTAGAGTGGAAGACAATGGTCTAGAGTGGAAGACAATGGCTAGAATGGAAGAAATGGTCTAGAGTGAAGACAATGGTCTAGATGGAAGCAATGGTCAGAATGGAGACAATGGCCTAGAGTGGAAGACAATGGTCAAGAGTGAAAGACAATGGTCTAGAGTGGAAGACAATGGTCAAGAGTGGAAGACAATGGCCTAGAGTGGAAGAAATGGTCTAGAGTGGAAGACAATGGTCTAGAGTGGAAGACAATGGTCAAGAGTGGAAGCCAATAGTCAAGAGTGGAAGACAATGGTGAGTGGAAAACAATGGTCTAGAGTGGAAGACAATGGTCTAGAGTGGAAGACAATGGTCAGGAGTGGAAGACAATGGTCTAGAGTGGAAGACAATGGCCTAGAGTGGAAGAAATGGTCTAGAGTGGAAGATAATGGTCTAGAGTGGAAGACAATGGTCAAGAGTGGAAGACAATGGTCTAGAATGGAAGTCAATGGTCAAGAGTGGAAGACAATGGTCTAGAATGGAAGACAATGGTCAAGAGTGGAAGACAATAGTCAAGAGTGGAAGACAATGGTCTAGAATGGAAGACAATGGTCTAGAGTGTAAGACAATGGTCTAGAATGGAAGCCAATGGTCAGGAGTGGAAGACAATGGTCAAGAGTGGAAGACAATGGTCTAGAGTGGAAGACAATGGTCTAGAAGGGAAGACAATGGCCTAGAGTGGAAGACAATGGTCTAGAATGGAAGACAATGGTCAAGAGTGGAAGACAATGGTCAAGAGTGGAAGACAATGGTCAAGAGTGGAAGACAATGGTCTAGAATGGAAGACAATGGTCAAGAGTGGAAGACAATGGTCTAGAATGGAAGACAATAGTCAAGAGTGGAAGACAATGGTCAAGAGTGGAAGACAATGGTCTAGAATGGAAGACAATGGTCTAGAGTGGAAGACAATGGTCTAGAGTGGAAGACAATGGTCTAGAGTGGAAGACAATGGTCTAGAGTGGAAGACAATGGTCTAGAGTGGAAGACAATGGTCAAGAGTGGAAGACAATGGTCTAGAAGAGAAGACAATGGTCTAGAGTGGAAGACAATGGTCAAGAGTGGAAGACAATGGTCTAGAAGGGAAGACAATGGTCTAGAGTGGAAGACAATGGCCTAGAGTGGAAGACAATGGTCTAGAGTGGAAGACAATGGCCTAGAGTGGAAGACAATGGTCTAGAGTGGAAGACAATTTTCAAGAGTGGAAGACAATGGTCAAGAGAGGAAGACACTGGTCTAGAATGGAAGACAATGGTCTAGAGTGGAAGACAATGGTCAAGAGTGGAAGACAATGGTCAAGAGTGGAAGACAATAATCAAGAGTGGAAGACAATGGTCTAGAATGGAAGACAATGGTCAAGAGTGGAAGACAATGGTCTAGAATGGAAGACAATGGTCTAGAGTGGAAGACAATGGTCAAGAGTGGAAGACAATGGTCAAGAGTGGAAGACAATGGTCTAGAATGGAAGACAATGGTCAAGAGTGGAAGACAATGGTCTAGAATGGAAGACAATGGTCAAGAGTGGAAGACAATGGTCTAGAATGGAAGACAATGGTCAAGAGTGGAAGAAAATGGTCAAGAGTGGAAGACAATGGTCTAGAGTGGAAGACAATGGCCTAGAGTGGAAGACAATGGTCTAGAATGGAAGACAATGGTCAAGAGTGGAAGACAATGGTCAAGAGTGGAAGACAATGGTCAAGAGTGGAAGACAATGGTCTAGAATGGAAGACAATGGTCAAGAGTGGAAGACAATGGTCTAGAATGGAAGACAATGGTCAAGAGTGGAAGACAATGGTCAAGAGTGGAAGACAATGGTCTAGAATGGAAGACAATGGTCTAGAGTGGAAGACAATGGTCAGAGAAGACAATGGTCTAGAAGTGGAAGACAATGGTCTAGAGTGGAAGACAATGGTCTAAGAATGGTGAAGAACAATGGTCTAGAGTGGAAGACAATGGTCAATGAAGACAATGGTCAGAAGAAGACAATGGTCTAGAGTGGAAGACAATGGTCTAGAGTGGAAGACAATGGTCTAGAGTGGAAGACAATGGTCTAGAGTGGAAGACAATGGTCTAGAGTGGAAGACAATGGTCTAGAGTGGAAGACACTGGTCTAGAGTGGAAGACAATGGTCTAGAGTGGAAGACAATGGTCTAGAGTGGAAGACAATGGTCTAGAGTGGAAGACAATGGTCTAGAGTGGAAGACAATGGTCTAGAGTGGAAGACAATGGTCTAGAGTGGAAGACAATGGTCTAGAGTGGAAGACAATGGTCTAGAGTGGAAGACAATGGTCAAGAGTGGAAGACAATGGTCTAGAATGGAAGACAATGGTCTAGAAGTGAAGACAATGGTCAAGAGTGGAAGACAATGGTCAGATGGAAGACAATGGTCAGAGTGGAAGACAATGGTCTAGAGTGGAAGACAATGTCTAGAATGGAAGACAATGGTCTAGAGTGGAAGACAATGGTCTAGAGTGAAGACAATGGTCTAGGAATGGAAGACAATGGTCTAGAGTGGAAGACAATGGTCTAAGGAGTGAGAAGACAATGGTCTAGTGGAAACAATGGTAGAGTGGAAGACAATGGTCAGAAGGAAGACACTGGTCTAGAGTGGAAGACAATGGTCTAGAGTGGAAGACAATGGTCTAGAGTGGAAGACACTGGTGTAGAGTGGAAGACACTGGTGTAGAGTGGAAGACACTGGTGTAGAGTAGAAGACAATGGTGTAGAGTGGAAGACAATGGTCTAGAGTGGAAGACACTGGTGTAGAGTGGAAGACAATGGTCTAGAGTGGAAGACAAAGGAGTTAGATGGGGTAACTTACCCATTACTGGGATGGACGTCAGACGTCTGGAACTGCAGTTGACTCCTTACATCGACGTTAAAGTTCCTGAGGAGTGGAGTGGAGTGGAGTGGAGTGGAGTGGATTCCATTCGTGAAAAAGACCAAAAACCTGGTTTTTCATTCAATGCAGAACTTGTATATTTCTTGGGGTGGGTCACTCAGTATAGAAATTATTAATTTATTGTGGGTCATACAATGTTGAATTAAAAATCTCTTGGTAGTCATATAATCCAATTATTTTGTTGGTAGGCATATAATATGAAAATGATACGTTTAGGGGGGATTATACAACATAAAAATTATACATTTATTGACTTTCATGCAGAAATTTTGACAATGGGGTAAATATCCCCGCCTTTTATACTAAATAAATTTTGTTTCCCTTCAGACTTGCATCTGGAACCATGTATGTAAATACATGACTATATGCAGGTTACAGTGTTATGTTTAAGAGGATATGTATCTTCATGTAGGATATATGAGGATATGGATTACTCACAGTGGAGGTGACTGAGGACTGGGTGCACTGGATGGTAGAGGAGGCAGGTCCTGGATGGTACTGTAGGGAGAGACATAACATGAACATCAACCTTCCTCCTGAGTCAATGCATGTGTATGTAAACACAATGTGTTTGTTGATGTTTCGCCCCTGGGACCCTGATCAGGGTCAGGTTTGTATGAAAAGTGTTCTGTTAAGTCAGTCACACTATGTGGGTTATTGAACACAATGAGTGGTGAAGGTTTGATCCTTCAACAGTGTGCAGAAACCTTATTTTTTAAAGGGCTGGACCGGTAAGCCAGTGGAAGGCCTCGCTCAGATGACCAAAAGTTCCAGCTGCGGGTCATCATATAACCAAAACCCGTGTCAGGAAACACTTTTTCTGTTTCTTGACGAATCTTACCTAACCTCCGTCCGTGTCATTCAACACAAGAAATGTTGGAGGTTTGATCCTCTAACTGTTAAACACGACTCAGTTGTTGTTAGTTTATAGGGCTAATGACACCTCACGCCGTATCCAGTCCTAATTGATGTGATACGTAATATTCAAGGTAGGAATCACACTTACTTGTTCGGTGAGTTGCCGACTTCTGGGTTACTGGGGAATGGAGGGAAGGATGGGGTGGAAGATGAGTCCCCAAGGGGTAAGGACCCCATGTCCGCGGTCTTCACTTGAGGTGAGGCTGAGGGCAAGGGGATGACTAGTGTGTCTTGACTTGCAGCTGATGAGAAGGTCGATTGTAGTAGACTAGGCAGTGACTGGTTCTCTCCAGGTTCACTAATATTGTTTCCTATCGTCCTGGGTTCTACGGGAGAGGCCGCAGTCTGTCTGCCATCTCTGCTGCCGGAGCTTTCAGTTGAGCCTTCAGGAGCTTGGTGGAGAGTGTTCGGTACAAAACCTGTTTCCAGATTTTGTGGTGCTAGGAATCTTTGATGTGAACTTATTAGTGTTCCAGGTACAATGGAGCCATCGCTCTGGATGGAACTGGAAGATAACCCAATGGAGCCACCATTCTGGACAAAACTGGAAGATGACCCAATGGAGCCACCATTCTGGACAAAACTGGAAGATGACCCAATGGAGCCACCATTCTGGACGGAGGTAGAAGTAGACGAGCTCTGAGAAGTATGTGAAGTATCATTATGGCTGAGCTGGAAATTCTGACTGGAAGTCCCACTCAGTGACTGGTTATCTCCAGCCTCACCAGCAGTAGTGGCCACAGCCTGCCTTCCATCTCTTATAACAGAGCCGTCAGCGGACGAGCCTTGAGAGGACTGTTGAAGATCATTGGGTATATAGTAGTCAAACTTTGGCGGCTCTATGAATCTCTGAGGTGGCCCGCTTAGTGATCCAGGAACAATGGAACTACTACTTTGACTCGAAGTAAGAGATTCGATTGCATTTCCTTTCCCCACAGAGTCACTGGACGATATCTCTTGAGAGAATTGCTGTGCTAGAACATTGCTATCAAGATGGACATTTCCAGTCCCCTGGAACTGCTCTGGAGGATGAACTTTAGATGCAACTAAGTTCCCTTCTGCAACGGTCCCACCTGAGGACGCTGTCTGGGAGACCTGTTGTGGTGAGATATTTTGACGGATTTCTTTATCTCCACAGCTGTGTGTTGCTTGTGGAGTGTGAGACCACACTAAGTTTCCCTCTATCACCGAACTACTGGGTTGCTGTGGCAACAGGTTGCTACTGTGCTCACTGTTTCCAAAGCTTCGTGAATCTCTCACAGGCGGAGTGAAAGTTCCAACTAGGTTTCCCGGAACAATCGAACTGCTGCTTTGACCCGAGCTTGAAGAGGATTCACGTTTCAGTTGCTGAGTGTGTGAAGACTGACTTTGATCAACACTTTCAATGATCTGTGGCTGGGAAATGTACACTGTCTGTGGCTCCCCAACGCTCTGAATTTCAGGATTTGAGACTGACACCAGCTGAGAGCTGCTATCAGATCCAGATTGACTCTGGGACACTGATAAGCTTCCATCTAGGAAATCTAATCCCTGAGCGTTTGGTATGAACTGGGTGAGCTGCGCCTCTTCAATTATAGAATTTTGAGATCCAGAAGACTGTGAGAGAGACAGTGTATCTGGCTGTGAGAGAGACAGTGTCTCTGGCTGTGAGAGAGACACCACCTGTGGCTCGCCCACAGATATAAACGATCCCCCACTAGAGGTACCCTGGCTTGTGCTAACATACTGAGGTAAGCCACCTGTCACCTGGTCTCGTGTGACCTGCTGACCAAGGTCATTTTGGGCAAGATCCTGGGAGAACTGGGAGACGATCTGCTGACTATCGAACTGGGAGACACCTGAAGAGCCCTCCTGATTCACACTCAGCTGGCTGCACAAAAGCAAAGAAAATTAACTTTGTTTAACTGTCTCAGAAAACAGACAATGTGATAAATCAGACTCTTGTGTAATATTTGGGATTCTATATTCTGGAAACATTTCTCCAGCCAGTGGTTTCTTCAGTCCAATACAGAGAACGGTGGAAAATGAAGAGGAGTTTGAGGTAATCAGTCCCTCGGCCTGGAGTCAAGATTGATGGACTGATCACATTGACTCCAGGCCGAGGGACTGATTACCTCAAACTCCTCCTCATTTTCCACCGTTCTTTGTAGTGGACTGAAGAAGCCACTGGCTGGAGAAACGTTTCCAGAATAGAGATTCCCAAATATTACACAAGATTCTCATTTATCAATGAAAACTAACGTATTTAAATGATAACTTAATAATTAATTATCACATCTGTGACCAAATATTTCTCAATATATTCCTTATATAACGTTTCGGTCCACACTGATCCGAAACGTCGCCTTAGTTTTGGTTAGTTATGTAGTATCAAGATTTTTTTTTTTTGGATTTTGCCTCCGATACGGCTAGTTCAATGTGCCTGCCTTTGACACTGTAAATTGTACCTGAACACTTGATAAACCCTCATGAGTGAACCAGCGTAAGGCATAGTGGAGGCTCAGTCCTCCGTACACCAATCTTATCTCACTCTTGTGTCTCTATTACTACTACTACTTCTACTACTACTACTACTACTACTACTACTACTACTACTACTACTACTTCTACTACTACTACTACTACTACTACTACTACTACTACTTCTACTACTACTACTACCACTAATAATAATAATAATAATAATACCACTACCTCCACCACTACTACAATTATTCTACCTCTTCTCGTTCTACCACTCCCTTCCCCATCCCCTCTTATATATATACTGGTTCCCTTCCCTTCTCGCTTCTGTATGGCTAGTTATTGATCCAAATCGGACCGAAACGTCGTCAGAAGTTTCGTTCACCTGTGCGCTGTATCTTGTATATTATTATCACTCAATCTATCAGGAGACTGAGATGAAGCAGAGACTGGAGACTGAGATGAAGCAGAGACTGCAAACTGAGATGAAGCAGAGACTGCAGACTGAGATGAAGCAGAGACTGGAGACTGAGATGAAGCAGAGACTGCAGACTGAGATGAAGCAGAGACTGGAGACTGAGATGAAGCAGAGACTGGAGACTGAGATGAAGCAGAGACTGCAGACTGAGATGAAGCAGAGACTGCAGACTGAGATGAAGCAGAGACTGGAGACTGAGATGAAGCAGAGACTGCAGACTGAGATGAAACAGAGACTGGAAACTGAGATGAAGCAGAGACTGCAGACTGAGATGAAGCAGAGACTGGAGACTAAGATCATGCAGAGACTGGAGACTGAGATCATTCAGAGACTGGAGACTGAGATCATTCAGAGACTGCAGACTGAGATCATGCAGAGACTGGAGACTAAGATCATGCAGAGACTGGAGACTAAGATCATGCAGAGACTGGAGACTAAGATCATGCAGAGACTGGAGACTGAGATCATTCAGAGACTGCAGACTGAGATCATGCAGAGACTGGAGACTAAGATCAAGCAGAGACTGGAGACTGAGATCATGCAGAGACTGGAGACTAAGATCATGCAGAGACTGGAGACTGAGATCATTCAGAGACTGCAGACTGAGATCATTCAGAGACTGGAGACTGAGATCATGCAGAGACTGGAGACTAAGATCAAGCAGAGACTGGAGACTAAGATCAAGCAGAGACTGGAGACTGAGATCATGCAGAGACTGGAGACTAAGATCATTCAGAGACTAGAGACTAAGATCAAGCATAGACTGGAGACTGAGATCATGCAGAGACTGGAGACTAAGATCAAGCAGAGACTGGAGACTGAGATCATGCAGAGACTGGAGACTAAGATCATTCAGAGACTGGAGACTGAGATCATGCAGAGACTGGAGACTAAGATCAAGCAGAGACTGGAGACTGAGATCATGCAGAGACTGGAGACTAAGATCATTCAGAGACTGGAGACTAAGATCATGCAGAGACTGGAGACTGAGATCATGCAGAGACTGCAGACTTACCTGTGATCTCCCGGGAGTGAGATTTTCTGGGGGAAGCTTTCAATAATAGTGGCTCCTCTTGGCTCCTCCAGGATATTGTTGACCTCCAGAGCAGATGACTGGATCGTAGGATTCCCGACGCTCTTAGTGACAGCCACAGCCTCTACGATACCAGTCGTACCTTCGTCTCCAGAGCTGTGGAACATGTGTGGGTCGTATCACGAGTGAGTAACAGAGGCAAATGTAACTTTTCACATCTATTGAACCTATGATCGCTTGTTAAATAGGGCGAAACGTCTCTAATAAGTTTCTATCTACAACATACGTTTCGCACTCACTATAGAATAATAGATATTAAAAGAAAGATGAATATACATGCAACAAGATCACAGTAAATAGCGAAACAAACACTGTGGAAAATACTGAAATTCCAAGCGATTTCGTGACTTCTCACATTATGCAAGTTCCTTGATAATGTGAAACGTCACGAGAGCGCTTGGAATTTCACTGTTTTTTCACATTAGTTATTCTGCATCCATACACATGTCGACCTTACGTTAACTCCTTCAATATATTAATCACAACACGAAGTGTTTTTCACTCTAATGAAGAGAATTTCTGTGTAAAATACTCTTCAAGAGACTGAAGAAGGTCTCAGTTTGAAGTCGAAATATGCAGGAGCACTGCAGGAGGCCTACTGGCCCATACTAGGCAGGTCCTTCTCAAGCCCACACTAACACAAAAATATTTGCCTAACCCATTTTCAGTGCTACCCAAGACCCATTATCAGTGCTACCCAAGACCCATTATCAGTGCTACCCAAGACCCATTATCAGTGCTACCCAAGACCCATTATCAATGCTACCCAAGACCCATTATCAGTGCTACCAAAGACCCATTATCAATGCTACCCAAGACCCATTATCAATGCTACCCAAGACCCATTATCAGTGCTACCCAAGACCCATTATCAGTGCTACCCAAGACCCATTATCAGTGCTACCCAAGACCCATTATCAGTGCTACCCAAGACCCATTATCAGTGCTACCCAAGACCCATTATCAGTGCTACCCAAGACCCATTATCAGTGCTACCCAAGACCCATTATCAGTGCTACCCAAGACCCATTATCAATGCTACCCAAGACCCATTATCAGTGCTACCCAAGACCCATTATCAATGCTACCCAAGACCCATTATCAATGCTACCCAAGACCCATGATCAATGCTACCCAAGACCCATTATCAATGCTACCCAAGACCCATTATCAATGCTACCCAAGACCCATGATCAATGCTACCCAAGACCCATTATCAATGCTACCCAAGACCCATGATCAATGCTACCCAAGACCCATTATCAATGCTACCCAAGACCCATTATCAATGCTACCCAAGACCCATGATCAATGCTACCCAAGACCCATTATCAATGCTACCCAAGAAATAAGCTTTGATAACCCTATTAACTGTAAGTCCCACTCAAACCCAATTCAAGTCCCACTCGAACCCAGTCTCTCTCACTCATGTGCAAGTCCCACTCCAGCCCCTCTCATGTGCAAGTCCCACTCCAGCCCCTCTCATGTGCAAGTCCCACTCCAGCCCCTCTCATGTGCAAGTCCCACTCCAGCCCCTCTCTTGTGCAAGTCCCACTCCAGCCCCTCTCATGTGCAAGTCCCACTCTAGCCCCTCTCTTGTGCAAGTCCCACTCCAGCCCCTCTCATGTGCAAGTCCCACTCTAGCCCCTCTCTTGTGCAAGTCCCACTCCAGCCCCTCTCACTCATGTATTTATTTAACCTAAATTTGAAGATGTTTTAACATGATTGTTAATTGTAACATTTAGGTGACAGAGGGGAGGGAAGACCAACATGCAGGTGGTAGTGGGAAACGGCACAGGTCGCCAAACGTTTCGCTCACT
The DNA here is from genome assembly GCA_009830355.1 of Cherax destructor. Classification (NCBI taxonomy): domain Eukaryota; kingdom Metazoa; phylum Arthropoda; class Malacostraca; order Decapoda; family Parastacidae; genus Cherax; species Cherax destructor. Next base: position 54,818 of record WNWK01003141.1, read on the forward strand.
GCCGAGTGTTAGTAAATGTTTAGTAAAGCTCACCAGCGGGCAAAACGTTGTCGTTAATGAAAGCGTCTTAGAAAAAATAATATAAAATTTCGACACAGATACTATAAAAGTGGATCCTTCATTGGCAACGTTTCGCCCACACAATGGGCAAAATAATTATTATAATTAATATTATTATTGGGTAGTTTTGAAAAGGAGGTTAGGTTATTGGGACCTGGTTAACACAAGCTAGAGATGATTACGAGAACGTTTCGCCAATGAAACTATACATAGAGTGAAACATCGATGCAGTAAGATATGCAGTGCTGGTTTGTTAAGTGCGAATGTCCTACATTACAGCTACGGTAAGTTGTGTACTTGTTTGTTGTGGTTAAAATATTCCGCCAGAAGCCGCCAACCTTACGCTGGAGGAGTCCTGGAGTCCTGGAGCCTCTGGATTCCCTTGTATTCCAGCTTGTTGGACCTTCAGCATGGAAGGTATGGGGAAGATCAATGGTATATACACGTCAGAAGTACTGGAAGAAGTTGGGAGTTGGTCAGGGGAGTGTGGTATATTGTGGAGTGTACTGGACCGCTCTGGGGCTGAGTGTGGTATATTGTGGAGTGTACTGGACCGCTCTGGGGCTGAGTGTGGTATATTGTGGAGTGTACTGGACCGCTCTGGGGCTGAATAATTTTTGAAATTTGATGCAAATGGAGATTTTAATTCCTCTTTTGGGTTTGTGTGGGAAGATGAAGTAGAGTTTTGAGAACTTGTAGTCGTTTGTTTATCTGGTGACACAAACTGGAGTATATTGGGCAGCTGTGATGCTGTAGCTTTTTGGAAATTAGATGGAAAGGGGGATTTTTGAGATAGAGAAGAATCTCCAGCAACACCAGACACTTGGCTGTCTTGTGAGGCAGACTCGGTAATCTTCTTCTCATTAACATCCTTTAAAAAACTCTGAAGCAACTTAGAAAAGTTCAAAACATGTTGCGTGTCTAAATTTCTGAAAGCGTCTTCGGTATTGAGCATATTGTGTTTAGCTTCTCGCTTGACTAGGCTTTTCTTCGTGTTGGAGATGATTTCGTATATAACAGGAACCACAATAATCTCTAGGTTTCCATTTAGTGGGAGATGTATGTTGAGTGTTGGTAGCTTGAGGCTGGAGGAGCTGTGGTCAGGGGCAGACGACAAGAGAGATTCTTTCTTAGAACTCTTCAGCATAACGCCTTCAAGAAGAACACAAGTCGCAACACCGTGGCTGGAGCAACTCCCAGGGAAAACTTTAGACGTTATTTCTGTCCTTCCTGAATCATCCTCAAGCCCCTCACTTGCTGGTAAGTTCTCTGTAGCTTCAGGGGTGAATGATGAATCAGAAACCGGTTCAGTAGCTTCAGAAAATGGTTGCTTAGCAAAGTGGTTGTTGGCTAGCAAAAATATATTTGGGGAAGCGAATGTGACTGGTAGAGTTTTCACCTGTAGTGGAACTAAAGCCATAAGCTGAGGAACGTTAATAATGAGAGAAGATGGCTCATGGCTTAATGATAGGCTCGTTGCAGTGTAATTATCGTCTAAGGTTGATGTCAACACGTTAGGGAAGTTGTGAGTGCCTGCAAGTGCTGCAGGAGTCGAGGGAGTTGCATTAGTGTGGGATGATCTTACAGGATCTTCCCAGTCATTGTCCTCTTCAGGAAATTGAGCTGCAAGACGGGAAAGTGCAAAGAGTTCTTCTCCTGCAGGGCTCCGAGAGGAAAAGTCTTGTTTTTTTGAACTATCTTGTTCTGATAAGTTCTCAGAGGTAAAGGAAATAGAACTCTGATCTTGAAGACTAGTAGAAGTGAGAGACGTAACGTTTAGATTTGGGAAATTTTGATTTTCGGAAACTGAACCGGAAGGTGTAAAGCCAATAGTTGGATGTACTTCGAAACTGTTCTCGAGTTCGTGAATTAAAGTATTGTCAGTAAATTTCTGTTCTTTACCAGCAACTCCCAGCTGTGTATTATGTGGGTGTTCTATGAAGAAGCCATCTGAGAATTCAACATTGTCCACTGAAGAATGACTGTTCTGTTCTGTCTTCGCTGCGTCCTCCTTCACGGTGTTAGAGAGACCAAAGTTACTGAATATAAAGCTGTCTTGCTGGTCTCTGTGTCCTGTGTTACTCAGGAAGTCACTGCTCTGAGGCGCGAGATAAACATGTGAGGCATCCCAGATGATCTGTGTATTGTGTTCACTCACTGGGGACTCGGAGGTGATGGCGGTGTGTGCAGAGTCTCCCGTAGTGACTAGAAAACTACTGGGATGGAAGCTCTCAGTGCCATCCGAAGGCACAATGCCCCGAGAATTATCAATAAAACTGTCGGGGTTGATGTAGCTGTTAGCGAGAGTATTACTTCCTTTTACTTCGGTGATGAAGAAATCGTTGCTAGGATTTTCTTGTGCCTCGCTGAAGACGACCATCGGTTGCCCTAAGACGAACTCCTGAGAGGAAACATCAGGGTGAGAAAACTGACTGATGCTAACATCGCGTATGCCAGAGTCAGTGAGGTTAGATGAGTCCCCCATCAGGTTCTTGTTTACAAAGATATTACTGAGCCTCGGGTCACTTGAGGACTCCTGGTCAATGAAGTGTTTCGTTAATACAGAGTCTTCGAGCACCTCCTCCAGAACGAAGATTGGAGTGATGGGTGGGGATGAGGAGTCTTGCTTGGTATTGTAAGTAGTAGTGTGGGAAGTAGTAGATGTCGAGGTCCCAGTGTGAGTATTGATGGGCATGAAGCTTCCAGTGTCAGAGATGGTGGTCATGGAACCTCCAGTGTGGCAATTAGTGGACATCAAACTTCCATTGTGAGACGGGATGGACCTTGAACTTCCAGTGTGGGAGTTAGTAGACATCGAACTCTCACTATGTTCTTTAGGAGACACCAAATTTACCACACTCCCATCACCACCTAGTTCTAGCCGAACGCTGTTGAGTGTCAAAAATGTTAGTTAAGCACAGCATCCCGTTATCAACTAGCCAAAGATAACACTGTTATAATAAAAAACGATTCCAAGAAGGGTTCGGATGGGGCTTGATACGGTGTAAGTTGTCAGCGGCCCTATAAACTACCAACAAAACGAAGAAAGGTTTAGATACCTTCCATTCTTGGAATGAAAAGCATTGAATCCCATTTCGTCCATTTGAATAAGAGAATTCACTTAAACAAAACTAAAATTAGGAATTTATTTTAGAGTTTTAAGCTTAAAAAATTATATTTGGCTAGTTATAATGTTAATTAGCATTTAAGTTAAATTAGCAATTGTGATTAGTGGATTTTAGGTTGTTAATAGGTTAGTTTTTGATAAGCATTGGTAGTAGCAAGGCTAGTAGCACACACACGGGGCCAGGGGCTATGACTCGACCCTTGCAAATACAATTAGGAGGTGAATATATATGCACACACATAAGGGTTATTTATTAGTATTGTTATTATTATTATTATTATTATTATTATTATTATTAGTAGTAGTAGTAGTAGTAGTAGTAGTAGTAGTAGTAGTAGTAGTAGTAGTAGTAGTAGTAGTAGAAGTCTTAACTTACCCTTCAAGAAGGTTACCAGCAGCTTCACTCTCTGATTTCGTCTGTAACAAGATTATTATTATTATTATTATTATTATTATTATTATTATTATTATTATTATTATTATTATTATTATTATTATTATTATTATTATTATAACAAACTTTCTTCATGAATTTCGATTACATTTTAAATTACGTAATAATCACTGTAATAACAGGTAACAAATAACTAGTATTAAAAATAATATTAATAAAGATAATTCATAGTCAAAATATAATTCAGATTTTTTGTAATGGGGAAAAAAATGACATTTTAATGGTCGTTAATGTGAAATTTTGAGTCGGAAATTTTTGGATCACCAAAAAAAAAAAAAAAAAAAAAAAAGCAGCAGGACATTGCGGATGTATTCAATATTTAATATGCTATAAAAGGGTATATCACTTTGGCTAAGAACGTCAGACGTGTGACGTTTGGGATGGAAAGGTGATTGCTTGACTATCTAATGTACCGTTCTTTAGGTCACTGAGTAGACTGTAGAGAACAGGAAGTAGATAACTCAACAGAGAACGCTCAAACTTTGATAGGCTTTTGTTCATCCCAGGATAACACATAGAACAGGATGTTAATAGACAGTTCGATCTATCAGAACATACCAGATTCACTTCCAGCATCAATGGCACACTGGCGTGGTCACTCTGACTGACCTCCACACTGAAAGCTCCACTGACACACTAGTGTGGTCACTCTGACTGACCTCCTCACTGAAAGCTCCACTGACACACTAGCGTGGTCACTCTGACTGACCTCCACACTGAAAGCTCCACTGACACACTAGTGTGGTCACTCTGACTGACCTCCTCACTGAAAGCTCCACTGACACACTGGCGTGGTCACTCTGACTGACCTCCTCACTGAAAGCTCCACTGACACACTAGCGTGGTCACTCTGACTGACCTCCTCACTGAAAGCTCCACTGACACACTAGGGGTGGTCACTCTGACTGACCTCCTCACTGAAAGCTCCACTGACACACTAGCGTGGTCACTCTGACTGACCTCCTCACTGAAAGCTCCACTGACACACTAGGTGGTCACTCTGACTGACCTCCTCACTGAAAGCTCCACTGACACACTAGTGTGGTCACTCTGACTGACCTCCTCACTGAAAGCTCCACTGACACACTAGCGTGGTCACTCTGACTGACCTCCTCACTGAAAGCTCCACTGACACACTAGCGTGGTCACTCTGACTGACCTCCTCACTGAAAGCTCCACTGACACACTAGTGTGGTCACTCTGACTGACCTCCTCACTGAAAGCTCCACTGACACACTAGTGTGGTCACTCTGACTGACCTCCTCACTGAAAGCTCCACTGACACACTAGGTCACTCTGACTCACGAAGTCCACTGACACTAGCATGGTCACTCTGATTGCCTCCTCACTGAAAGCTCCACTGACACACTAGTGTGGTCACTCTGACTGACCTCCTCACTGAAAGCTCCACTGACACACTAGCATGGTCACTCTGATTGACCTCCTCACTGAAAGCTCCACTGACACACTAGTGTGGTCACTCTGACTGACCTCCTCACTGAAAGCTCCACTGACACACTAGCATGGTCACTCTGACTGACCTCCTCACTGAAAGCTCCACCATAGACTCACTCTTTAACTTAATGACAAACACTAACCTATCACAACAAATTATTCTTTACTCTTAGTAAGAAATCAGCATTTGTTCTAAGAGGGTTTGTAAGCTTAGCTTAAGCTTTAGGGCCCCTATGCAAATGTATCTGTCTATACCTTAATAAACTTACTTACTTACACTAACACCCAGGTACCTACTTATTGCTAGGTGAACATGGACAGCAGGTGTCTTAAGGAAACACGTCCTAATGTTTCTACCCGTACCGGGGATTGAATCTCGGACACTCAGCACTTGAAGCGAGAGCGTTACCTACTAGGCCACGGGACACCTACAAATTTTGGATCTATTGTATGGGAGGTTGTTGCCAAGGGGCCCCATAACAGTTCAAGCTTCAGGGCCCTAAAAATATAGACCCCCCACAGTCTACAATTAAAGTGTACTCACACTGGACCTGAAGACTCGAACACTGTCTGTATTCAGCGACCCAGAACCTGAATAGAAAACGTGAAATATAGAAATTAAAATCGGAAACTATTCTAAAAAAATACAATTACTCGCAAAATTAAAAACACAGACGTCTAAACTGAAATTTTAAAAGCAAGTAGATAGACTTTAAACCCCATTAACCAACCAACCTTAAGACCCTCGTGTAGTAGATAGACTTTAAACCCCATTAACCAACCAACCTTAATGACCCTCGTGTAGTAAATAGACTTTAAACCCCATTAAAGTTCTTAACATATATACACAAAGATGAATATATATATATAATTTATATATATATATATATATATATATATATATATATATATATATATATATATATATATATATATATATATATATATATATATAACCAGTTACAATCCTCTCTACGAGTAGAGGAATATACACAGATATAGATAGTGATACAGACACCAGTAGACTGAATAGCCTAATATAATGAATAGATCAATAGACAGAACTTACTGTATCCCTGGGAAGACACAAAGTTTGAATCGATCTGTTGGAGACGTGGGTCCCTTCCTGACCTGAAAGATAAAGAGTAGTTATATATATATATATATACTTCAGCCTCGGTCTGTGCCCCTCTTCAGAAGACAGTTTCTTAAGACCTAAATATAACAACACATTATCATCTTAATAGGTCAATTTTCGCACTTAGTACGTGAAGGAATAAGGTCTATTCGTTAGGTACTTACGAAATGTCGTTTATAACCAGGAGGGGCTTGGCTTCTGTGATTTGTGGTCCGCTGTGTAGGTCCTGGACCGGGAGCTGAGACCTGACATCGAAGCTAGGACCACTACAAAAGAAAATAATAATGATAATAATAATAATAATTGTATATACTACCAGAAGTGTATATATTCAATGTGTATATCTCGGAGCGGAGTGTATATCTCAGTGTTTACAAACTCGATGTACGTATATACTCAGCTTGTACACCATCAGTGTATATACAATGAGAGATTTGTATATACTCAGTGTATATACACAGATAGGTGTATATAACTCCGTGTATACTTACCCAGGAGGGTAGATGGGTACTGGCGCAGGTGAACCATTGAATTCTGGACCAGGGAGGGGTCCTACTGGACCGGGAAATGGTCCCACTGGACCGGGGAGTGGTCCCACAGGACCGGGAGGTGGCCCCACTGGACCGGGAGGTGGCCCCACTGGACCAATTCCCTGTATTGGAATCCACGGCTCCTTGTCACAAGCGGTACAGTCTGGCTGGACCGGTCCAGGACCTCCGGAGACCGGGAAGCTGTCGATTATACCTTGACCGAAGGGTGGACCGACTGGTCCAGGACCAAGGAGGAGAGAGGAGGATATATACTGCTCAGAAGGAGCGGTATATAAGGGTGTAGGACCAGGTGGTATATATTCAGGGGATATATTCTGGTCTGAAGGAGGGATATATTGACCTGAAGGAGGAATATTCTGGCTATTTGACCCGGAGGCAAAGAATATTGGAGGGGATATATTCTGGTCTGATGAAGGGGTATATATAGTAGAAGGAATATTCTGGCTGTTAGATCCTGAGGCAAAGAATATTGGAGGGGATATATTCTGGTCTGAAGGAGGGATATACTGACCTGAAGGAGGAATATTCTGGCTGCTAGACCCTGAAGGGAATATTACAGGAGGGGATATATTCTGGTCTGAAGGAGGGATATACTGACCTGAAGGAGGAATATTCTGGCTGCTAGACCCTGAAGGGAATATCACAAGAGGGGATATATTCTGCTCTGAAGGAGGGATATATAGTGCTGGAGGAGGTGCGAATATTTCCTGGTTGTTAGGGGCTTCTTCCAGAGGCAGTATGTACTGTGCATTAGGTCCTGAGGGCTGTGGAGGTATGTACTGCTCATTAGGGGCTGGTACATACAGCGGAGGTGGAGGTTCGTGTTTGGCTTCAGCGCTGGAGGACAATGGGAGGACATAGTTGTCTGATGGAGGAGGGAAGAAAGGTCCGTTGATGTCCTTTGGAGGGAGTGGAGGGCTGTAATTATTTTGTGGAGGGATTGGAGGGCTGTAGTTATCTTGTGGAGGGATTGGAGGGCTGTAGTTATCTTGTGGAGGGATTGGAGGGCTGTAATTATCTTGTGGAGGAGGAGGTGGAGGAAGAGGTGGGCCATAGTTATCCTTTGGAGGAGGAGGTGGAGGAAGCGGTGGACCGTAGTTATCCTTTGGAGGAGGAGGTGGAGGAAGCGGTGGACCGTAGTTATCCTTTGGTGGGGGAGGAGGTGGTCCATACTGGGGAGGAGGAGGAGGAGGGGGTGGTCCATAGTTGCCCTTAGGAGGAGGAGGTGGTGGTCCATAGTTGCCCTTAGGAGGAGGAGGTGGTGGTCCATACTGGGGGGGAGGAGGAGGTGGTGGTGGTCCATAGTTGCCCTTGGGATGAGGAGGAGGAGGTGGTCCGTATTTGGGAGGAGGAGGAGGCGGTGGAGGCCCATAGCTGGCCTTTGGAGGAGGAGGTGGTGGTCCATACTGAGGAGGTAGTGGAGGAGGAGGTGGTCCATAGTGTCCCTTCGGTTTAGGAGGAGGCGGTCCATATTGAGGAGGAGGAGGAGGAGGCGGTCCATATTGAGGAGGAGGAGGCGGTCCATATTGAGGAGGAGGTGGTCCATATTGAGGAGGAGGCGGTCCATAAACAGGAATCGGCGGTCCATAGGTCTCCAAAGGCTCCTCTTCTCCACCTCCTTTACCTTTGCCAAAGCTAAACAGATCTTTGATGCCTCCAAAGAGATCGAAGTCGAAAAGACCCCCTTTGCCACCCCCTTTGCCGCCTCCCTTACCCTTGGAGGGCTGTGGAGGTGGAGGAGGAGGTGGAGGAGGAGGGATGGCAGCCGGATAGGAGCGTTTCTGGAGGTTGGAGGCAGCGGAGTGAGTCTCCTTAGAGATGCTAAGAAACACCAGCAACACTCCAGCAAGTAACACTACCTGAGGATACGGAAGAAATATTTTAGTTACCCCTAAATCATAATATAATAATAATAATAATAATAATAATAATAATAATAATAATAATAATAATAATAATAATAATAATAATAATAATAATAATAATGTCAGCTTACACCTCCTGCCACTGTTCACCTAGCAGTAAATAGGTACCTGGGTGTTAGTTGACTGTTGTGGGTGACAATAAATTAGCCTCTACATCTCGACTGGTAATCGAACCCAGGTCATTCTGGTTGTGAGCCGAACATGATAGTTCTGAACTAGTCAGCGGTGTTTCAACACAGCGAAGGACTATCATAGTCAAGGCGCACAACTGCGCTCTGGAGGACAACTTTCTCTCCCATTAGCATGCACCGCAAATGTGCGCACATTATGCGGTGTTTTCTTAGTAAACTGTCTCCTGACACTGCTGTCTTGTTAGTAAACTGTCTCCTGACACTGCTGTCTTGTTAGTAAACTGTCTCCTGAGACTGCTGTCTTGGTAGTAAACTGTCTCCTGACACTGCTGTCTTGTTAGTAAACTGTCTCCTGACACTGCTGTCTTGTTATAGTAAACTCTCCTGATACTGGTGGTGTGTGGGGCTCAGTACTGGTGTTGTGTGGGGCTCAGTACTGTTACTGGAAGGAATGTGGGGAGTGCTGGAGAAAGTGAAGATGTATACGGAATCCTTGTATACACACACACACACACACACACACACACATACACACACACACACACACACACACCCGATGGCATGGTGGCTAGCGCTCTTGCTTCACACACGGAGGGCCCGGGTTCGGTTCCCGGCGGGGCCGAAACATTTCGAAGTGTTCCGTTACACACACACACACACACACATACATACAACAGGCCTAGTGTCTAATCGACATGTGCCTAGGACAAAATGGTAACTAACACACACACACACACACACACACACACACATACACACACACACACATACACACACACACACACACACACACACACACACGTATGTGAGGAGCTCAACTTGAGGTTTAAGGAAGTATTCACAGTGGAGGAAGGAAGGCAGCTGGGTAGACAGGACGGGGTGCATCACCAACAAGAGATGTATCAAGTGCTAGAGGGCATACACACAACTGAGGAGGAGGTGAAGCAGTTACTCAGTGACCTTGATACCTCAAAGGCGATGGGTCCGAACAATATCTCCCCGTGGGTTCTTCGGGAAGGAGCTGAGGTACTGAGTGTGCCACTTACCATAATATTCAACACATCCCTTGAAAATGGGCAGTTACCTGAGGTATGGAAGAAGGCCAACGTAGTCCCCATCTTTAAAAATGGAGACAGAAAAGAGGCACTAAACTATAGACCGGTGTCACTTACATGTATAGTGTGCAAAGTCCTGGAGAAAATCATCAGGAAAAGAATGGTGGAGCACCTTGAGCTGAACAGGATAATAAACACCAGACAGCATGGATTCCGGGAAGGCAAATCCTGTGTAACAAACCTCCTAGAGTTCTATGATAAAGTAACAGAGGTAAGGCAAGAGAGAGAAGGGTGGGTTGATTGCATTTTCCTGGACTGCAGGAAGGCCTTCGACACAGTTCCTCACATGAGATTAGTAAAGAAGTTGGAAGAACAAGCATGTATAACAGGAAGGGCACTGGAATGGATCAGGGAATACCTCACAGGGAGGCAACAACGGGTCATGATGCGTGATGAGGTATCACAGTGGGCGCCTGTGACGAGCGGCGTACCGCAGGGGTCAGTCCTAGGACCAGTGTTATTCTTGGTATATGTAAATGACATGACGGATGGGATAGACTCAGAAGTGTCTCTGTTCGCAGATGATGTGAAATTAAGAGGAGAATCACATCGGAGGAGGACCAAGCAGGACTTCAAAGAGACCTGGACAAGCTTGACATCTGGTCTAGCAACTGGCTTCTCGAATTCAATCCCACCAAATGCAAAGTCATGAAGATCGGAGAAGGGCAAAGAAGACCGCTGACAGAGTACAGGCTAGGCGGACAAAGGCTACAAACCTCGGCAAAGGAGAAAGACCTTGGGGTGAGTATAACGCCAAGCACGTCTCCGGAGGCACACATCAACCAGATAACTGCGGCAGCATATGGGCGACTGGCAAACCTAAGATTAGCGTTCCGTTACCTTAACAAGGAATCGTTCAAGACACTGTACACCGTGTACGTCAGGCCCATACTAGAATATGCAGCACCAGTCTGGAACCCACACCTGGTCAAGCACGTAAAGAAACTAGAGAAAGTGCAAAGGTTTGCGACAAGGTTAGTTCCACAACTCAGGGCTCTGTCCTATGAAGAAAGGCTGAGGGAAATAGGACTAACAACACTGGAGGAAAGAAGGGTCAGAGGAGACATGATAACGACATACAAAATACTGCGGGGAATCGACAAGGTAGACAGTGACAGGATGTTCCAGAGAGGGAACACAGAAACAAGGGGACACAACTGGAAGCAGAAGACTCAGATGAGTGAAAGGGATGTTAGGAAGCATTTCTTCAGCCACAGAGTAGTCAGGAAGTGGAATAGTCTAGAGAAAGATATAGTGGAGGCAGGAACCATACACAGTTTTAAGACGAGGTATAATGAAGCTCATGGAGCAGGGAGAGCAGAGACCAAGTAGCGGGCAGCGAAGAGGCGGGGCCAGGAGCTGAGTCTCGACCCCTGTAACCTCAATTAGGTGAGTACAATTAGATGAGTACACACACACACACACACACACATACACACACACACATACACACACACATACACATACACACACACACACAAACACAAGGTGGACAGAGACAAGGTGTTCCAGAGAGGGGACACAGAAACAAGGGGTCACAATTGGAAGTTGAAGACTCCTATGAGTCAAAGGGATGTTAGGAAGTATTTCTTCAGTCATAGAGTTGTCAGGAAGTGGAATAGCTTAGAAAGCGACATAGTGGAGGCAGGAACCATACATAGTTTTAAGACTAGGTTTGATAAAGCTCATGGAGCAGGGAGAGAGAGGACCTAGTAGCAATCAGTGAAGAGGCGGGGCCAGGAGCTATGAATCGACCCCTGCAATCACAAATAGGTGAGCAAATAGGTGAGTACAAACCTCACCCAAGGAAAAGGATCTTGGGGTGAGCATCATACCGAGCACATCTGAGGCACACATCAACCAGATAACTGCTACAGCATATGGGCGGCTGGCAAACCTAAGAACAGCATTTCGATACCTCAGTAAGGAATCATTCAAGACTCTGTACACCATATACGTCAGGCCCATACTGGAGTATGCAGCACCAGTTTGGAACCCACACCTGGTGAAGCACGTCAAGAAATTAGAGAAAGTGCAAAGGTTTGCAACAAGACTAGTACCGGCGCTAAGCGGATTGTCCTACGAAGAAAGGCTAAGGGAAATCGGCATGACAGGAGGGATAGGGGGGGACATGAAAACGACGTACAAAATATTGAAAGGAAATGATAGGGTGTACTGGGACAAATTGTTTCAGAGATGTGACTCAGCAACAAGGGGACACTGCAACAAGTGGACACAACAACAAGGGGACACAACAACAATTGGACACAACAACAAAGGTACACAGCAACAAGGGGACACTGCAACAAGGGGATACAACAACAAGGGGACACTGCAACAAGGGGACACAGCAACAAGGGGATACAACAACAAGGGGACACTGCAACAAGGGGACACAACAACAAGGGGACACAACAACAAGGGGATACAACAACAAGGGGACACTGCAACAAGGGGACACAGCAACAAGGGGATACAACAACAAGGGGACACTGCAACAAGGGGACACAGCAACAAGGGGATACAACAACAAGGGGACACTGTAACAAGGGGACACAGCAACAAGGGGACACAACAACAAGGGGACACAACAACAAAGGGACACAGCAACAAGGGGACACAGCAACAAGGGGACATAACAACAAGGGTACACAGCAACAAGGGGACACTGCAACAAGGGGACACAGCAACAAGGGGATACAACAACAAGAGGACACTGCAACAAGG
>WNWK01003141.1:72500-87500 GCA_009830355.1 Cherax destructor
AGGACTTGGAAGTACAAACTGATACTATCTACTGAGAAAAACTATATATTACTATCTAGATTGTCGTGTATTATGTAACTGAGACTATCTACTATAACTATCTACTACTATCTAATTTAAGAACTATCGTCTATTATCTAGATAAGTGAGTCAAGGATTTTGAAATCATTCTGTAGTATTTCCTTGTCAAAACCTCTCTAAGTTACATAGATTTTGAGTTTAGAAAGCATTTAGAAAAAATTTTGAATGATGTAAACGTAGGTGTGTGATGTAATGTTCTGGTTGAGTAAGCGACCACAACAAAGCCATTCAATCAGCTGATCCACTTGACAAGCAGCTGATCCACTTCACAGTCAGCTGATTCATGTAAACACGAGTCCATAACCATCGTAAGAAGATGTGAAACCAGTTTCATTGTGGCGGTGACTGGAACCAGAAGAATTGCATTGTAATGATCTGTGTGTACTCACCTATTTGTGGTTTCAGGGGTCGAGACTCAGCTCCTGGCCCCGCCTCTGCACTGTCCGCTACTGGGTCTCTGCTCTCCCTTCCACACACACATGTGTGTGTGTGTGTGTTTCGTACAGAGATAGATAGCTAAGAAGATAGATAGACAGCAGCAGCAGTAGTAGTAGTAATATTAGAAGTAGCAGTAGTAGTAGTAATAGTAGTAGTAGTAATAGTAGTAGTAGTAATAGTAATAGTAGTAGTAGTAACACTCGTACTAGTAGTAACAGTAGTAGTGATAGACTGTCTTACAGAGAATAAACTCATTCAACCTCTCAACAGAGAAGAACCAGCGGGAGACATGATTACGACATACAAGATACTTAGAGGCCTCGATAGTTCAGGCAGAGGCCAGCATGTTAGAAAGGAGAGGACCTAAAAGGAGTGGACAAAGACAGAGGATAATGAACGAAAATGAGAAACATGGAAGCGAAGAAGAAGAAATGAACACTTCCCTGAGATTTATAACCCAGGATAAGCCAGGATAAGCCAGGAAAGCCAGGAAAGCCAGGCATTGTGGCTAATTTCCAGTGGGTTCCTTAGGTCCTCTTCCCCAGGATGCCACCCACAACACTCAACTAACACCCAGGTACCTATTTACTGCTAGGTGAACAGTGACAGCAGGTGTCCCACATCTCTACCAGCCCCGGAATCGAACCCAGGTCCCTTCTCTTGTGAGCTGATGATTCTAGTTTAATGTGGTTGAGAGGAAAAGTTAATGTTGTCGTGAGAAGTCACCTCAGGTTCACCTCAGGTTCACCTCAGGTTCACCTCAGGTTCACCTCAGGTTCACCTCAGGTTCAACGAGGTTCAACGAGGTTACTTAAACCATGACTATCAACACTGAACCCTTAAGAGTTCAGTTTCTCCAGCTCTAAGCTCCACCAGAGAGCATACACAGCGAGTAGAGCTTTATTAAGTCATGTTTAATTATTATTATTATTATTATTATTATTATTATTATTATTATTATTATTATTATTATTATTATTATTATTATTATTATTATTATTATTATTATTAAAAGCTGGGAAAATATCTCTTCATCCCCCCTCCCCCTAGTTTTTTTATCCTCTCCTCCCCATAAACTCCTCCCCATAAAGTGCTCCCCATCTCCCACAGACACGCTCCACACCCCAAGTGAAACCCACAGATCCCGTCATCAAGTCAGGGAACAATAACTAGGTAAATTTACCTTCACTTTCGTTAAGGAAGAAGCGGTGACTTTCCTGTGTGAAGAGGAGGAGGAGGAAGAGGAAGAGGAGGAGGAGGAGGAGGAGGACGAGGACGAGGACGAGGAGGAGGAGGAAGAGGAGGAGGAGGAGGAGGAGGACGAGGACGAGGAGGAGGAGGAGGAGGAGGAAAAGAAGTCGACTGTTTGCGAATAGCACCTCTCAGTGTATATACACTGAGAGGTGTATATCTCAGTGTATATACACTGAGAGGTGTATATCTCAGTGTATATACACTGAGAGGTGTATATCTCAGTGTATATACATTGAGAGGTGTGTATCTCAGTGTATATACACTGAGAGGTGTGTATCTCAGTGTATATACACTGAGAGGTGTATATCTCAGTGTATATACACTGAGAGGTGTATATCTCAGTGTATATACACTGAGAGGTGTGTATCTCAGTGTATATACACTGAGAGGTGTGTATCTCAGTGTATATACACTGAGAGGTGTATATCTCAGTGTATATATACTGAGAGGTGTATATCTCAGTGAATATACACTGAGAGGTGTATATCTCAGTGTATATACACTGAGAGGTGTATATCTCAGTGTATATACACTGAGAGGTGTATATCTCAGTGTATATACACTGAGAGGTGTGTATCTCAGTGTATATACACTGAGAGATGTGTATCTCAGTGTATATACACTGAGAGGTGTATATCTCAGTGTATATACACTGAGAGGTGTATATCTCAGTGTATATACACTGAGAGGTGTGTATCTCAGTGTATATACACTGAGAGGTGTATATCTCAGTGTATATACACTGAGAGGTGTGTATCTCAGTGTATATACACTGAGAGGTGTATATCTCAGTGTATATACACTGAGAGGTGTATATCTCAGTGTATATACACTGAGAGGTGTATATCTCAGTGTATATACACTGAGAGGTGTATATCTCAGTGTATATACACTGAGAGGTGTATATCTCAGTGTATATACACTGAGAGGTGTATATCTCAGTGTATATACACTGAGAGGTGTGTATCTCAGTGTATATACACTGAGAGGTGTATATCTCAGTGTATATACACTGAGAGGTGTGTATCTCAGTGTATATACACTGAGAGGTGTGTATCTCAGTGTATATACACTGAGAGGTGTATATCTCAGTGTATATACACTGAGAGGTGTATATCTCAGTGTATATACACTGAGAGGTGGATATCTCAGTGTATATACACTGAGAGTGTATATCTCAGTGTATATACATTGAGAGGTGTATATCTCAGTGTATATACACTGAGAGGTGTATATCTCAGTGTATATACACTGAGAGGTGTATATCTCAGTGTATATACACTGAGAGGTGTATATCTCAGTGTATATACACTGGTAGTTTACATTAATCAGTATTTTAGGTATTAAAGTATTCTTGACTGGTGGTGTACAGGTGACCTGCAACCTTAATGACCCTCGTGTAGTAGATAGACTTTAAACCCATTAACCCACCAACCTTAATGACCCTCGTGTAGTAGATAGACTTTAAACCCCAATAACCAACCAACCTTAATGACCCTCGTGTAGTAGATAGACTTTAAACCCCAATAACCAACCAACCTTAATGACCCTCGTGTAGTAGATAGACTTTAAACCCCATTAACCAACCAACCTTAATGACCCTCGTGTAGTAGATAGACTTTAAACCCCAATAACCAACCAACCTTAATGACCCTCGTGTAGTAGATAGACTTTAAATCCCATTAACCATCCAACCTTAATGACCCTCGTGTAGTAGATAGACTTTAAACCCCATTAACCAACCAGCCTTAATGACCCTCGTGTAGTAGATAGACTTTAAACCCCATTAACCAACCAGCCTTAATGACCCTCGTGTAGTAGATAGACTTTAAACCCCATTAACCAACCAACCTTAATGACCCTCGTGTAGTAGATAGACTTTAAACCTCATTAACCAACCAACCTTAATAACCCTCGTGTAGTAGATAGACTTTAAACCTCATTAACCAACCAACCTTAATGACCCTCGTGTAGTAGATAGACTTTAAACCCCATTAACCAACCAGCCTTAATGACCCTCGTGTAGTAGATAGACTTTAAACCCCATTAACCAACCAGCCTTAATGACCCTCGTGTAGTAGATAGACTTTAAACCCCATTAACCAACCAACCTTAATGACCCTCGTGTAGTAGATAGACTTTAAACCCATTAACCAACCAACCTTAATGACCCTCGTGTAGATAGACTTTAAACCCATTAACCAACCACCCTTAATGACCCTCGTGTAGTAGATAGACTTTAAACCCCATTAACCAACCATCCTTAATGACCCTCGTGTAGTAGATAGACTTTAAACCCCATTAACCAACCATCCTTAATGACCCTCGTGTAGTAGATAGACTTTAAACCCCATTAACCAACCACCTTAATGACCCTCGTGTAGTAGATAGACTTTAAACCCCATTAACTAACCAACCTTAATGACCCTCGTGTAGTAGATAGACTTTAAACCCCATTAACCAACCAACCTTAATGACCCTCGTGTAGTAGATAGACTTTAAACCCCATTAACCAACCAGCCTTAATGACCCTCGTGTAGTAGATAGACTTTAAACCCCATTAACCAACCAACCTTAATGACCTCGTGTAGTAGATAGACTTTAAACCCCATTAACCAACCAACCTTAATGACCCTCGTGTAGTAGATAGACTTTAAACCCCATTAACCAACTCAACCTTAATGACCTCGTGTAGTAGATAGACTTAAACCCCATTAACCAACCTTAATGACCCTCGTGTAGTAGATAGACTTTAAACCCCATTAACCAACCAACCTTAATAATCCTCGTGTAGTAGATAGACTTTAAACCCCATTAACCAACCAGCCTTAATGACCCTCGTGTAGTAGAAAGACTTTAAACCCCATTAACCAACCATCCTTAATGACCCTCGTGTAGTAGATAGACTTTAAACCCCATTAACCAACCATCCTTAATGACCTCGTGTAGTAGATAGACTTTAAACCCCATTAACCAACTAGCCTTAATGACCCTCGTGTAGTAGATAGACTTTAAACCCCATTAACCAACCAGCCTTAATGACCCTCGTGTAGTAGATAGACTTTAAACCCCATTAACCAACCAACCTTAATGACCCGTGTAGTAGATAGACTTAAACCTCATTAATCAACCAACCTAATGACCCGTAGTAGATAGACTTTAAACCCCATTAACCAACCAACCTTAATGACCCTCGTGTAGTAGATAGACTTTAAACCCCATTAACCAACCAGCCTTAATGACCCTCGTGTAGTAGATAGACTTTAAACCCCATTAACTAATCAACCTTAATGACCCTCGTGTAGTAGATAGACTTTAAACCCCATTAACCAATCAACCTTAATGACGCTCGTGTAGTAGATAGACTTTAAACCCCATTAACCAACCAACCTTAATGACCCTCGTGTAGTAGATAGACTTTAAACCCCATTAACTAATCAACCTTAATGACCCTCGTGTAGTAGATAGACTTTAAACCCCATTAACCAATCAACCTTAATGACGCTCGTGTAGTAGATAGACTTTAAACCCCATTAACCAACCAACCTTAATGACCCTCGTATAGTAGATAGACTTTAAACCCCATTAACCAACCAGCCTTAATGACCCTCGTGTAGTAGATAGACTTTAAACCCCATTAACCAACCAACCTTAATGACCCTCGTGTAGTAGATAGACTTTAAACCCCATTAACCAATCAACCTTAATGACGCTCGTGTAGTAGATAGACTTTAAACCCCATTAACCAATCAACCTTAATGACGCTCGTGTAGTAGATAGACTTTAAACCCCATTAACCAACCAACCGAGGTAATTAATGAGTTAAAGAAGGATAACCACAATAGTCCTCTACCACAATCACTACCATGGTCACTGTTACTACCACAATCACTACCATGGTCACTGTCACTACCACAATCACTACCATGGTCACTATCACGACCACAATCACTACCATGGTCATTGTCACTACCACAATCACTACCATGGTCACTATCACTACCACAATCACTACCACGGTCACTGTCACTACCACAATCACTACCATGGTCACTATCACTACCACAAGCACTACCATAGTCACTATCACTGCCACAATCACTACCATGGTCACTATCACTACCACAATCACTACCACGGTCACTGTCACTACCACAATCACTACCATGGTCACTGTCACTACCACAATCACTGCCATGGTCACTGTCACTACCACAATCACTACCATGGTCATTGTCACTACCACAATCACTACCACGGTCACTGTCACTACCACAATCACTACCATGGTCACTGTCACTACCACAATCACTACTATGGTCACTATCACTACAACAATCACTACCACGGTCACTGTCACTACCACAATCACTACCATGGTCACTATCACTACCACAATCACTACCATGGTTACTGCCACTACCACAATCACTACCATGGTCACTATCACTACCACAATCACTACCATGCTTACTGTCATTACCACAATCACTACCATGGACACTGTCACTACCACAATCACTACCATGGTCACTATCACTACCACAATCCCTACCATGGTCACTGTCATTACCACAATCACTACCATGGTCACTGCCACTACAACAGTCACTACCATGGTCACTGCCACTACCACAATCACTACCATGGTCACTGCCACTACCACAATCACTACCATGGTTACTGCTACTACCACAATCACTACCATGGTCACTGCCACTACCACAATCACTACCATGGTCACTGCTACTAATACAATCACTAGCATGGTCACTGCCACTACAACAATCACTACCATGGTTACTCTCACTACCACAATCACTACCATGGTCACTGCCACTACCACAATCACTAGCATGGTCACTGCCACTAAAACAATCACTACCATGGTTACTGCCACTACCACAATCCCTACCATGGTCACTGCCACTACCACAATCACTAGCATGGTCACTGTCACTACCACAATCACTTCCATGGTCTCTGTCACTACCACAATCACTACCATGATCACTGCCACTACCACAATCACTAGCATGGTCACTGCCACTAAAACAATCACTACCATGGTTACTGCCACTACCACAATCACTACCATGGTCACTGCCACTACCACAATCACTACCATGGTCACTGTCACTACCACAATCACTTCCATGGTCTCTGTTACTACCACAATCACTACCATGGTCACTGTCACTACCACAATCACTACCATGGTCACTGTCACTACCACAATCATTAGCTACAAACATTTGAGAACGAATGGTGAAAGCTAGTAGAATAGTGGTTAATGTGGTTATCGTGGTGGCAATTGTGGTAGATGGGGTGGTAGTGTTGCTTGTGGTGACGATGGTGGTAACTGTGGTAGATAATAGTGGTAGCGTTACTCGTGGCGAAGATTGTGGTTGTTATGGTGGTGATTGTGGTTACGATGGTGATAGAGACAGACACAACACATTATTATGATTATTATTATCAGATTGGAGGGAGAGAGTATGGAGGAGGTGAATGTATTCAGATATTTGGGAGTGGACATGTCGGCGGATGGGTCTATGAAGGATGAGGTGAATCATAGAATTGATGAGGGGAAAAGGGTGAGTGGAGCACTTCGGAGTCTGTGGAGACAAAGAACCTTGTCCATGGAAGTAAAGAGGGGAATGTATGAGAGTATAGTTATACCAACGCTCTTATATGGGTGTGAAGCATGGGTGATGAATGTTGCAACGAGGAGAAGGCTGGAGGCAGTGGAGATGTCATGTCTGAGGTCAATGTGTGGTGTGAATATAATGCAGAGAATTCGGAGTTTGGAAATTAGGAGGAGGTGCGGGATTACCAAAACGATTGTCCAGAGAGCTGAGGAGGGGTTGTTGAGGTGGTTTGGACATGTAGAGAGAATGGTACGAGACAGAGTGACTTCGAGAGTGTATAAATCTGTAGTGGAGGGAAGGCGGGGTAGGGGTCGGCCTAGGAAAGGTTGGAGGGAGGGGTAAAGGAAGTTTTGTGTGCGAGGGCTTGGACTTCCAGCAAGCATGTGTGAGCGTATTTGATAGGAGTGAATGGAGGCATATGGTTTTTAATACTTGACGTGCTGTTGGAGTGTGAGCAAAGTAACATTTATGAAGGGATTCAGGGAAACCGGCAGGCCGGACTTGAGTTCTGGAGATGGGAAGTACAGTGCCGGCACTCTGAAGGAGGGGTTGTTGCAGTTTTATAACTGTAGTGTAAAGCACCCTTCTGGCAAGACAGTGATGGAGTGAATGATGATGAAGGTTTTTCTTTTTCGGGCCACCCTGCCTTGGTGGGAATCGGCCGATGTGTTAATAAAAAAAAAAATAGTAATAGTAGTAGTAGTTGTAGTAGTAGTAGTAGTAATAGTAGTAATTGTAGTAGTAGTAGTTGTAGTAGTAGTAGTAGTAGTAGTAGTAGTAGTAGCAGTAGCAGTAGTAGTAGTAGTTGCAGTAGTAGCAGTAGCAGTAGCAGCAGCAGCAGTAGCAGTAGCAGTAGTAGCAGTAGCAGCAGCAGCAGCAGCAGCAGCAGCAGCAGTAGCAGTAGCAGCAGCAGCTAGCAGCAGCAGCAGCAGAGTGCAGCAGCAGCAGTAGCTAGTAGCAGCAGCAGCAGCAGCAGCAGCTAGCTAGCAGTAGTCAGCAGAGCAGCAGCAGTAGAGAGTAGCAGCAGCAGTAGCAGCAGCAGCAGTAGCAGTTGCAGTAGTAGCAGTAGTAGCAGTAGTAGTGTAGCAGCAGCAGTGAGCAGAGAGTAGTAGTAGCAGTAGCAGTAGCAGCAGCAGTGTGCAGCAGCAGCAGCAGTAGCTGAGTAGCAGCAGCAGTAGTAGTAGCAGTAGCTGCTGTAGCAGTAATAGAGTAGCTGTAGCAGTAGTAGTAGTAGTAAGTAGTAGTTGTTGTAGTAGTAATAGTAGTAGTTGTAGTAGTAGTAGTAGTAGTAGTAGTAGTAGTAGTTGTAGTAGTAGCAGTAGTAGTAGTTGTAGTAGTAGTAGTAGTAGTAGTAGCAGTAGTAGTAGTCCTGTTGGGCGAAATGTCTACAGTAATAAATCAGGTTTCACCATCAGAGCGAAACGACGCGTTTAAAATTGACTTCTTCTTCACTAAACACTGCTGTGTTCAGTGAGGTTAATTAACCCTGGCTTTGGCCTAAACTTGAATGGTATAACTAGTCTGGTGCCAAGATAGGGGGGCGCTGCCCCCTGAAGAAGAAGATAATACCCCGCACATTACTAACCCAGAGTTGTCATCCACACGAAAACCCATTCAAACCAAACAAAGTGGCTTACTTCCACTGGGTTACAAAGCACATCAGTGTAAATAAGCCACCCTGGGTTACATTGTTACCAATGTACTCTTCTTGAAGCTCCATCTCACAGAAAAGCTCAGTAAATCGCAGAAATGGAGCTTTTCCGTGCCATACCTTCGGGGCTGTCAGCCCATAAAGTAGGGGCTGTCAGCCCATGTGATAGGGGCTGTCAGCCCATGTGATAGGGGCTGTCAGCCTACTAGAGCCTACTCCAGCTCTCTCCCTTTCGAGAGAGAGCTTCGATGTTTATAAAGAGCTTTTGTTTTAAGAAATTGAACCTACGTTCCATTTGTTTGACATCTGATTGCCTGCTCTTCCAGCCGCAGTTTGACCTCTGATGGATCTCTGATTTACAGTGTGTGAGAGTAATCAGAAACTCTCTCTTACTCTGAGAAAGTGAGGAAGGCTGAAAGACCTTCAGGCTGACAGTAACGTAGTCTTCCATTTTATGTAACTTTCCCTACATTCCTTCTTGCCTCCAGTGCCACAACTTTCTCCGGGGTCTTCCTCTCTTACACCTCTTCCTCATTACGCTGTCTTTAAGGGGCACCTAACTTACCCAGTCTTATAATAACTTGTTTATTTTGTCCACTATAATCTACCTTGTCCATAATTACTATCACATTTGCTTTGTTTGGGAAGGTGAAGTCCAGGATCCTTCCTTAATTCATGGTATAACTTAACAAATGTTTGAGGACAATTGTTGTTGCAGAGGTGTGAGCTTCGCTCACACCTCTGCAATGCTGCTAGTGAACCACAGAGGAATGTCTGTTGATCTCCATTACTCAACTAACAGTAACGACAGCAGTGCTGGAAGGTACCCGTTGAGGCTATAGTAGTTAATAAATCGTAGTGGAATGTAGGACAATATCCTCATCACTATATTTAAGTCTCCCAGCTCAGGCTGACACTACTGAAGTCTCCCAGCTCAGGCTGACACTACTGAAGTCTCCCAGCTCAGGCTGACACTACTGAAGTCTCCCAGCTCAGGCTGACACTACTGAAGTCTCCCAGCTCAGCCTGACACTACTGAAGTCTCCCAGCTCAGGCTGACACTACTGAAGTCTCCCAGCTCAGGCTGACACTACTGAAGTCTCCCAGCTCAAGCTGACACTACTGAAGTCTCCCAGCTCAGGCTGACACTACTGAAGTCTCCCAGCTCAAGCTGACACTACTGTCTAGCTAGCTGACACTATGAAGTCTCCCAGCTCAAGCTGACACTACTGAAGTCTCCCAGCTCAGGGTGACACTACTGAAGTCTCCCAGCTCAGGCTGACACTACTGAAGTCTCCCAGCTCCCGGCTGACACTACTGAAGTCTCCCAGCTCCGGCTGACACTACTGAAGTCTCCCAGCTCAGCTGACACTACTGAAGTCTCCCAGCTCAGGCTGACACTACTGAAGTCTCCCAGCTCAGGCTGACACTACTGAAGTCTCCCAGCTCAGGCTGACACTACTGAAGTCTCCCAGCTCAGACTGACACTACTGAAGTCTCCCAGCTCAGACTGACACTACTGAAGTCTCCCAGCTCAGGCTGACACTACTGAAGTCTCCCAGCTCAGGTTGACACTACTGAAGTCTCCCAGCTCAGGCTGACACTACTGAAGTCTCTCAGCTCAGGCTGACACTACTGAAGTCTCCCAGCTCAGGCTGACACTACTGAAGTCTCCCAGTTCAGACTGACACATTTCATGACCACATATGTGTAACACATGCTGAGTGCAGATGCATGACAGAGAAACAGCTAGACCTAACCTAACCTAGACCTAACCTAACCTAACCTAACCTAGACCTAACCTAACCTAACCTAACCTAACATAACCTAGACCTAACCTAACCTAACCTAACCAAACCTAACCTAACCTAACCTAACCTAACCTAACCTAACCTAACCTAACCTAACCTAACCTAACCTAACCTAACCTAACCTAGCTTTTGTTGCCACATTAGATTTATAAATAAGAAAAACAATCTGTCAAATACTGTCATTGAGAATGACTGGCTGGCAGGAGGACCTGCCTAAAACGGACCGGAAGTACTGCCTAAAGAAACCAGTATAACTGCCTAAAATGAACCGGTATAACTGCCTAAAATGGGCCAGTAGGACCTGCCTAAAATGAGTCAGTAGGACCTGCCTAAAATGGGCCAGTAGGACCTGCCTAAAATGAGCCAGTAGGACCTGCCTAAAATGGGCCAGTAGGACCTGCCTAAAATGGGCCAGTAGGACCTGCCTAAAATGAGCCAGTAGGACTTGCCTAAAATGGGCCAGTAGGACCTGCCTAAAATGGGCCAGTAGGACCTGCCTAAAATGAGCCAGTAGGACCTGCCTAAAAGGGGCCAGTAGGACCTTCCTAAAATGGACCAGTAGGATCTGCCTAAAATGGGCCAGTAGGACCTGCCTAAAATGGGCCAGTAGGATCTGCCTAAAATGAACCAGTAGGACCTGCCTAAAATGGGCCAGTAGGACCTGCCTAAAATGGGCCAGTAGGATCTGCCTAAAATGAGCCAGTAGGACCTGCCTAAAATGAGCCAGTAGGACCTGCCTAAAATGGGCCAGTAGGACCTTCCTAAAATGGACCAGTAGGATCTGCCTAAAATGGGCCAGTAGGACCTTGCTAAAATGGGCCAGTAGACCTACTACATTGCTCCTCACTTCTTCCGTTACCCCTCTATCTCTGTTATCCACTGTACTTCCTGTGGGGAAAGTGTGGCAAGGCATCCTGGGTCTTATGTAAGATGCAGCATCAGTGGGGTAGGTAGCTACGTGCGTAGCGTTAATTACGACCAGAGAAAGTTGAGAGGACATGTACGTGGTGAAAGGTACGTGGGATTAGTATTCACAGCCACCTGAGGAAGGCAGGGAAAGTCTGTGGGACAGGGAGGGAGAGAACTCTCCTAAGTGGGATAGGAGGAGATATCTCTAGGTGACGCTGGAGATATCTCTAGGTGACGCTGGAGATATCTCTAGGTGACGCTGGAGATATCTCTAGGTGACGCTGGAGATATCTCTAGGTGACGCTGGAGATGTCTCCTTGATCTCTTTGGTTCGGTACAAGGGCTGGAGGACGCAGTGGTAAATAGGTACCTGGGTGTTAGTTAAGTGTTGTGGGTGGCATCATGGGGAGGGGGGTAAAATACCTAAGATAGTGCAGGACTTTAAAATGGCCTGAAGTTGGATAATAGATCGTGGCCTGTAAATAAACTAAGGTTGGATAACAGCTCCTGGCCTGTAAATCACTGTAAAAGAAATCAGAGGTACCCTTCTCCCATGAAGTCAAGGAAAATCCCATGCAGATTTCGCCATACAGTCACCATGACTGATTCTAATGGGATTTCGGTTCATGAAGCCTGAACCTCTGAAGCTCTGAACCTCTGAACCTCTGAACCTCTGAACCTCTGAACCTCTGAACCTCTGAACCTCTGAACCTCTGAACCTCTGAACCTCAATGAAGGAACTTTGTTTACAAAGATGTTTTGGTGGGTTCGGTTGAAGTTAAGGCAAAGGTTGAAGAACTAGTTCTGATGGGCAGAACGTTTCGCCCAATGTGTGCAGAGAGAGAGAATGAGAGAGAAAGTGAGAGAATGAAAGAGAAAGAAAGAGAGACAAAAAAGAGAGAGAGAGAGACAGACAGAGAGAGAGAGTGAGAGAGAGAGAGAGAATGAGAGAGAGAGTGAGAGAATGAAAGACAGAGAAAGAGAGACAAAAAGAGAGAGAGAGAATGAAAGAGAGAGACAAAAAGAGAGAGAGAATGAAAGAGAGACAAAAAGAGAAAGAGAGAGAGGCTCAAAATTAGTGAAAGAATAGAAAGGGGGTAGGAAATGTGCTTGAGAAAGGTATCAGTAAAGAGGAACCTGTAACTAATTGCTTCCAAAGGTCTTGGTCAACCAGGCTGTTAGTGCCCACCGCCTGCACTCCAACATATGCACCACAGCCTGGCTGATCTGCATCTGATCCGTGGACCTTAACAAGTTCCCTCATAAAAACAGCCAGGGGGTTATGAAGAATGAGTGTTGAAGAGTCGTGGTCCCTTTACACTTATTGAGCTCTCTCTCAGCTGGACAGACACCTAAAGTCAGTACTTGATCAGCCAGGCTGTGGTTCCTACGTCAGTTTACGTGCCGCCAGCAGTAAAAGCCTGGTTGATCAGACCCTGATCCACCACGAGACCTGGTCTCAGACCGGGCTGCGGGGGCGTTGACCCCCGAAACCCTCTCCATGTATACTCCAGGTGTTCTCATCGCTATACCTGGAGTATACTCCAGGTGTACTCATCACTAGAGGAATCCTGCACTGTCTACCAAGCCTCTTGTGTACCTAAGTAGTAATTTCGGTGATCAGGTTTGGTACCGATCCCTCCAGCATCTTCCAGGTGTTGATTATGATGCATCCTTCTCTCCTTCGTTCTAAGGAGTACAGTTCTAGGGAGTTCAAGTGTTCCCGGTAATTTAGAAGCTTGACTGAGTTTATACGAGTTGTAAAGGTTCTTTTTACTGTTAGTACACAGCAGTACTCCAGCCTAGAGAGAACCAGTGACTTGTAGAGAGTCATCATTGGCTTGGCATCCCTTGTTTTGAAGGTTCTAGTTATCCACTATATCATTTTCATTGCAATTGCGATAATAACATTGTTATGATCCTTGAATGAGAGATCTTCTGGCATTATTACTCCCAGGTCTCTCACACTTGATTTAAGTTCTATTCAGTATTTTAAGTTGGTTTTGTACTCTGACCTTATTTTATTTCCTCTATTTTCCCATGACGTAATAACCGAAATTTGTCTTCACTGAACAAGATATTGTTACCAGTGGTCCACTGTAAGACTCGGTTTATATCAGTGGTCAACTGGAAGACTTGGTTTATATCAGTGGTCCACTGGAAGACTTGGTTTATATCAGTGGTCCACTGGAAGACTTGGTTTATATCAGTGGTCCACTGGAAGACTCGGTTTATATCAGTGGTCCACTGGAAGACTCGGTTTATATCAGTGGTCCACTGGAAGACTTGGTTTATATCAGTGGTCCACTGGAAGACTTGGTTAATATCAGTGGTCCACTGGAAGACTTGGTTTATATCAGTGGTCTACTGGAAGACTTGGTTTATATCAGTGGTCCACTGGAAGACTTGGTTTATATCAGTGGTCCACTGGAAGACTTGGTTTATATCAGTGGTCCACTGGAAGACTTGGTTTATATCAGTGGTCCACTGGAAGACTCGGTTTATATCAGTGGTCCACTGGACGACTCGGTTTATATCAGTGGTCCACTGGAAGACTTGGTTTATATCAGTGTCCACTGTAAGACTTGATTTATATCAGTGGTCCACTGGAAGACTTGGTTTATATCAGTGGTCCACTGGAAGACTTGGTTTATATCAGTGGTCCACTGGAAGACTTGGTTTATATCAGTGGTCCACTGTAAGACTTGGTTTATATCAGTGGTCCACTGGAAGACTTGGTTTATATCAGTGGTCCACTGGAAGACTCTGTTTATATCATTGGTCCACTGGAAGACTTGGTTTATTTCAGTGGTCCACTGGAAGACTCGGTTTATATCAGTGGTCCACTGGAAGACTTGGTTTATATCAGTGTCCACTGGAAGACTTGGTTTATATCAGTGGTCCACTGGAAGACTTGGTTTATGTCAGTGGTCCACTGCAAGACTTGGTTTATATCAGTGGACCACTGGAAGACTTGGTTTATATCAGTGGTCCACTGGAAGACTCGGTTTATATCAGTGGTCCACTGGAAGACTTGGTTTATATCAGTGGTCCACTGGAAGACTTGGTTTATATCACTGGTCCACTGGAAGACTTGGTTTATATCACTGGTCCACTGGAAAATTTGGTTTATATCAGTGGTCCACTGGAAGACTTGGCTTTATGTCAGTGGACCACTGGAAGACTTGGTTTATATCAGTGGTCC
>WNWK01003141.1:92500-115000 GCA_009830355.1 Cherax destructor
AATTGGTTTAAAGAAGTTCTTTACCCATTAATAATAATAATAATATTTATTTCTAGCAGTACATGATACAACTTATACAGACCATAGCTGACACCAATGACATACTATATAGGAAGTTCCTGGTTATGTAGAGCATTTCCTGCAACTTACGTTAATTTTGTCCCCAGGATGCCACCCACACTAGTCACCTAATACCCCGGTACCTACTTACTGAAAAGTGACAGCAGGTGTAAGGTAACTAACACCCAGGTACCTATTTACTGACATGTGAACAGTGACAGCAGGTGTCTTAAGCAAACACGCCCAGTGTTTTCACCCGTACTGGGGATCGAACCACGGACACTCAATGTGTGGATTCAGTGGGCTACCAACCAAGCTACGGGACACCAGCGCCTGTGTACCACATGTCTCGTCCCAGCAGATAATCTCAGTGGCTGAGTTAATCCCTAGTCCCTCAGTGTGAGAGATGGATACCTCAGTGTGAGAGATGGATACCTCAGTGTGAGAGATGGATACCTCAGTGTGAGAGATGGATACCTCAGTGTGAGAGATGGATACCTCAGTGTGAGAGATAGATACCTCAGTGTGAGAGATGGATACCTTAGTGTGAGAGATGGATACCTCAGTGTGAGAGATGGATACCTCAGTGTGAGAGATGGATACCTCAGTGTGAGAGATGGATACCTCAGTGTGAGAGATGGATACCTCAGTGTGAGAGATTGATACCTCAGTGTGAGAGATGGATACCTCAGTGTGAGAGATGGATACCTCAGTGTGAGAGATGGATACCTCAGTGTGAGAGATGGATACCTCAGTGTGAGAGATGGATATCTCAGTGTGAGAGATGGATACCTCAGTGTGAGAGATGGATACCTCAGTGTGAGAGATGGATATCTCAGTGTGAGAGATGGATATCTCAGTGTGAGAGATGGATATCTCAGTGTGAGAGATGGATACCTCAGTGTGAGAGATGGATACCTCAGTGGGTAGGATTTATCCTCCCTAACAGGTGAACTATCCTACATTCTTAGGGGATTTGAATCTAGCAAGAACCTTACACCTGCTGCCACTGTTCACCTAGCAGTAAATAGGTACCTGGGTGTTAGTTGACTGTTGTGGGTGGCATCCTGGGGAAGAGAATAAAAATCCCAGTGGTAAGCAAGCCACACATCGTGGCTTTTAGGTTATCCTGGGTTATTACCCCATCCTGAGGGGCAGGTGAAGGATGGGGGTACAGGAGGGGGTACAGGAGGGGGTACAGGAGGGGTACAGTAGGAGCAATGCCCCTCCCACAAGCCAAGGAAGGCAGGTACAAACTCTCTCTTTCACTCAGCAGTTACTGCAAGATTGCAGAAGCACCTACTCCCTCTCACCTATTGCGTATTCCAGACGTAGGTTCACCTAGGATCCGCCTCCTAGAACCTTTCTTTAATCCCATCTAGACGGAGAGATTGTCCGCACCTAACGTGGTGCTTAGGTGGGAGGAGTACATGATAGTACATGATAGTATATGATAGTACATGACAGTACATGATAGTACATGATAGTACATGACAATAAAGGATAGTACATGATAGTTCATGATAGTACATGATAGTACATGATAGTACATGATAGTACATGATAGTACATGATAGTACATGATAGTACATGATAGTACATGACAGTACATGATAGTACATGATATTACATGATAGTTCATGATAGTACATGATAGTACATGACAGTACATGACAGTACATGACAATACATGATAGTACATGACAGTACATGATAGTACATGACAGAACATGACAGTACATGACAGTACATGATAGTACATGATAGTACATGATAGTACATGACAGTACATGATAGTACATGACAGAACATGACAGTACATGACAGTACATGATAGTACATGACAGTACATGACAGTACATGATAGTACATGGCAGTACATGACAGTACATGATAGTACATGACAGAACATGACAGTACATGATAGTACATGACAGAACATGACAGTACATGACAGTACATGACAGTACATGACAGTACATGACAATACATGATAGTACATGACAGTACATGATAGTACATGACAATACATGATAGTACTCTTGATAGTACATGATAGTACTTGATAGTACTTGATAGTACACGATAGTACATGATAGTACTTGATAGTACTTGATAGTACACGATAGTACATTATAGTACTTGATAGTACACGATAGTACATGATAGTACTTGATAGTACACGACAGTACATGATAGTACATGATAGAACTTGATAGTATATAATAGTACACGATAGTACATGATAGTACTTGATAGTGCACGACAGTACATGATAGTACATGATAGTACTTGATAGTACACGAGAGTACATGATAGTACTTGATAGTAAACGACATTACATGATAGTACTTGATAGTACACGACAGTACATGATAGTACATGATAGTACTTGATAGTACACGACAGTACATGATAGTACATGATAGTACTTGATAGTACACGGCAGTACATGATAGTATATGATAGTATTTGATAGTACACGACAGTACATGATAGTACATTATAGTATTTGATAGTACACGGCAGTACATGATAGTATATGATAGTACTTGATAGTACACGACAGTACATGATAGTACAATGGAAAGACAGCAGACGACGTGGTAGTCCACACAGACTATTTACTATGAACAACTATCAACAACTATCTAGATTAAGTACTATCATGTATTATCCAGGTGTCTGAGTCAAGGATAGTAAACTAGTAAGGGAGTGTGATAGCTAGAGTGTAGGAATCCACAGGAGGGAGTGAAGGATGAATAAGGGAGAATATAAGTGTTTAGGGAGTATATAGGGAAGATATTAGTATACAAAGAGAATATAAGGAGGATTTAAGGGTATAGGGAGAGTATAGGGAGGATTTAAGTGCATAGGGAGTATGTAGGGAGGATATATGTGTACAGGGAGAGTATAGGGGTATTTAAGGGAATTGGGAGTGTGTAGGGAGGATATATGTGTACAGGGAGAGTATAGGGAGGATTTAAGTGCATAGGGAGTATGTAGGGAGGATATATGTGTACAGGGAGAGTATAGGGGTATTTAAGTGCATAGGGAGTATGTAGGGAGGATATATGTGTACAGGGAGAGTATAGGGGTATTTAAGGGAATTGGGAGTATGTAGGGAGGATATATGTGTACAGGAGAGTATAGGGGTATTTAAGTGCATAGGAGTATGTAGGAGGATATATGTGTACAGGGAGAGTATAGGGGTATTTAAGGAATTGGGAGTGTGTAGGGAGGATATATGTGTACAGGGAGAGTATAGGGGTTTTAAGTGCATAGGGAGTATGTAGGGAGGATATATGTGTACAGGGAGAGTATAGGGGTATTTAAGGGAATTGGGAGTGTGTAGGGAGGATATATGTGTACAGGGAGAGTATAGGGGTATTTAAGTGCATAGGGAGTATGTAGGGAGGATATATGTGTACAGGAGAGTATAGGGTATTTAAGTGCATAGGGAGTATGTAGGAGGATATATGTGTACAGGAGAGTATAGGGGTATTTAAGGGAATTGGGAGTATGTAGGGAGGATATATGTGTACAGGAGAGTATAGGGTATTTAAGTGCATAGGGAGTATGTAGGAGGATATATGTGTACAGGGAGAGTATAGGGGTATTTAAGGGAATTGGGAGTGTGTAGGGAGGATATATGTGTACAGGAGAGTATAGGGTTTTTAAGTGCATAGGAGTATGTAGGAGGATATATGTGTACAGGAGAGTATAGGGTATTTAAGGAATTGGGAGTGTGTAGGAGGATATATGTGTACAGGGAGAGTATAGGGGTATTTAAGTGCATAGGGAGTATGTAGGGAGGATATATGTGTACAGGGAGAGTATAGGGGTATTTAAGGGAATTGGGAGTGTGTAGGGAGGATACAAATAAATGTTGTGTTGGTGTACTCTCCCTTGTTTGATTACTAACTTATCCTCTTTCCTGACAAACAAAACACCAACACCTTCGTAAGGTGCAGAGTGGCAGCAGGTGTAAGGTGACTAACACCCAGGTATCTATTTACTGCTAGGTGAACAGTGGCAGTAGGTGTAAGGTGATTTGCCCATACGTCTCACCCTGTCCAGGATGCCTCCCACAACACTCAACTAACACCCAGGTACCTATTTACTGCTAGGTGAACAGTGGCAGTAGGTGTAAGCTGACTTGCCCATACGTCTCATCTAACCCGGAAATTGAATCTATTTCCTTTCAGTTGTGAGCTGCATTCTCTATCACCCAGCAGGCCAGCCCAGGAGCCAGAGCTCGACCCCTGTAAACTCAACAAAGAGAATACACACATACATGGGGAAGTACTGATTATTATTATTATTATTATTATTATTATTATTTATTATTACATTCATGGGGAAGTACTAAACCCCCCATTCCCCACTCCCCACTCCCCATCCCCACTCCCCACTCCCCCATTCCCCCCTCCCCCATTCCCCACTCCCCCACTCCCCCATTCCCCACTCCCCCATTCCTCACTCCCCCATTCCCCACTCCCCCATTCCCCACTCCCCCATTCCCCACTCCGTACTTCCCACTGAGACCTCACTTTCACCCATGTACACAAGTGGGTTACGTCTGTGTCCATTATTAAGCCAGGATAACCCAGGATAAACCAAGATTATTTACCCTAGAGAGTCACTGACCCAAGATTCTTAACCGCAGAGGGTTAATAAGCCAGGATAACCCAGGATTCTTAACCGCAGAGGGTTAATAAGCCAGGATAACCCAGGATTCTTAACGCAGAGTTCCAGGATAACCCAGGATTCTTAACCGCAAGGGTTAATACCCAGGATAACCAGGATTTTAACCAGAGGTTATAACCAGATAACCCAGGATTCTTAACGCAGAGGTTAATAACAGGATAACAGATTCACGCAGAGGGTTTAAGGATAACCAGGTTATTAACCAAAGAGGTTTATTAACCCAGAATCATTCACTAACGTTAATCCAATGTCATTAACCCTGACGGACTATTAACCCAAAGTTATTAATTATCCCTAGATGGATATACAGGATAACCCAGGATAAGCCAGGATAGCCAGGAGTAGTGGCTATATTTCTAGTGTCCTAGGATTCCTTCCGCAGAGGGATGCACCCAGGATACTCCAGGGATATGAACACAAGAGGTTTAGTGTGAACCGTATTAGGAAGGGAGGAGGATGGGGAGGAGGGGAGGTGGAGGTGGAGGTGGAGAGGTGGATGGAGGAGTAGAGCAGGAAGGTTGATGGAGGATGGAGGTGGAGGTGGAGGTGGAGGAGTGAGGGAGGTGGAGGAGGTGGAGGAGGTGGGGAGGTGGAGGAGGTGGAGGAGGTGAGGAGGTGGAGGGGTGGGAGGTGGAGGTGGTGGAGGTGGAGGATGGAGGAGGGAGGAGGAGGTGGTGGAGGAGGTGGAGGAGGTAGGAGGTGGAGGTGGAGGTGGAGGGGAGGAGGAGGAGGGAGGAGGTGGAGGTGGAGGTGGAGGTGGAGGGAGGTGGTGGAGGGGAGGTGGAGAGGAGGAGGGGTGGAGGTGGAGGTGGAGGTGGGGAGGTGGAGGTGGAGGAGGAGGTGGAGGGAGGTGGGGAGGTGGAGGGAGGTGGAGGTGGAGGAGGGTGGAGGAGGTGGGAGGTGGAGGTGGAGGTGGTGGAGGTGGAGGTGGAGGAGGGGAGGAGGAGGTGGAGGAGGTGGGAGGTGGAGGGGTGGAGGTGGAGGTGGAGGTGGAGGAGGTGGAGGTGGTGGTGGTGGAGGTGGAGGTGGAGGAGGAGGTGGAGGTGGAGGTGGAGGAGGTGGTGGAGGTGGAGGAGGTGGTGGAGGTGGAGGTGGAGGTGGTGGAGGTGGTGGAGGAGGTGGAGGTGGAGGTGGAGGAGGGGAGGTGGAGGAGGTGGTGGAGGTGGAGGTGGAGGTGGAGGTGGAGGTGGAGGTGGAGGAGGAGGTGGAGGTGGAGGAGGAGGTGGAGGTGGAGGAGGAGGAGGTGGAGGTGGTGGAGGTGGAGGTGGAGGTGGAGGAGGTGGAGGTGGAGGAGGAGGTGGAGGTGGGAGGTGGAGGTGGAGGTGGAGGTGGAGGAGGTGGAGGTGGAGGAGGAGGTGGAGGTGGTGGAGGTGGAGGTGGAGGTGGAGGTGGAGGAGGAGGTGGAGGTGGTGGAGGTGGAGGTGGAGGTGGAGGTGGAGGTGGAGGTGGAGGTGGAGGTGGTGGAGGTGGAGGTGGAGGTGGAGGTGGAGGTGGAGGTGGAGGTGGAGGTGGAGGTGGAGGTGGAGGTGGAGGTGGAGGTGGAGTGGAGGTGGTGGAGGTGGAGGTGGAGGTGGAGGTGGAGGTGGAGGAGGAGGTGGAGGGGGGTGGAGGTGGAGGTGGAGGTGGAGGTGGAGGTGGAGGTGGAGGTGGAGGTGGAGGTGGAGGTGGAGGTGGAGGTGGAGGTGGAGGTGGAGGTGGAGGTGGAGGTGGAGGTGGAGGTGGAGGAGGAGGTGGAGGTGGAGGTGGAGGTGGAGGTGGAGGAAGAGAGGGTGTAGAGATGGCGGGAGAGTGGTAAAATTGGATGGAGGTGGAGGTGGTAGGTGGAGGTGGAGGTGGGAGGTGGAGGTGGAGGTGGTGGTGGAGGTGGAGGTGGAGGTGGAGGTGGAGGTGGTGGAGGTGGAGGTGGAGGTGGAGGTGGTGGAGGTGGAGGTGGAGGGGAGGTGGAGGTGGAGGTGGAGGTGGAGGTGGTGGAGGTGGAGGTGGAGGTGGAGGAGGTGGAGGTGGAGGAGGAGGTGGAGGTGGTGGAGGTGGTGGTGGAGGTGGAGGTGGAGGTGGAGGTGGGAGGTGGTGGAGGTGGAGGTGGAGGTGGAGGTGGAGGTGGAGGTGGAGGTGGAGGTGGTGGAGGTGGAGGTGGAGGTGGAGGTGGAGGTGGAGGAGGAGGTGGAGGAGGAGGTGGAGGTGGTGGTGGAGGGAGGTGGAGGTGGAGGTGGAGGTGGAGGTGGAGGTGGAGGTGGAGGTCTTTCCACCTCCGCTTCCTCTTGCCTCTTCTGCTTCCTCTTCCTTCCCCTGCTTTGTCTTTCCTCCCTGCTTCCTCTTACCTCCCGTTCCTCCTCTCCCTCTACATCGTTTCCTCTCCCTGTTCATTCTTCTCTCCTTTCTTCCTCTTACCTTTTTCCTTCCCCTTTCGCTTCCCTACCTTCTCTTCCCTTTCTTTAAAGAAGATAGAACATACATTGACAACAATAAGAACATAAGAACATAAGAAAGGAGGAACACTGCAGCAGGCCTGTTGGCCCATACTAGGCAGGTCCTTCACAATCCGTCCCACTAACAGAATATTTGCTCAACCCAATTTTCAATGCTACCCAAGAAATAAGCTTTGACAATTCTACCCACTCATGCGCGAGTCCCACTCAAATCCAACCCCTCTCACTCATGAATTTATCCAACCTAAATTTGAAACTACCCAAGGTCCTAGCTTCAATAACCCTACTAGGCAGACTGTTCCACTCATCAACTACCCTATTTCCAAACCAATACTTTCCTATATCCTTTCTAAATCTAAACTTAGCTAACTTGAATCCATTATTGCGGGTTCTCTCTTGGAGAGATATCCTCAAGACCTTATTTATATCCCCTTTGTTAATACCCATTTTCCACTTGTATACCTCGATCATGTCTCCCCTCATTCTACGTCTAATTTGACTCAATTATAATAATAACAATAATAATAATGATAATAATAATGTTTATATCTTCCAGTACATGGTTCAACTTATACAGACCATAGCTGGTTATGTAGAGCATTTCCCGCAACTTAGGTTAATTTTGTCCCCCAGGATGCCACCCACACTAGTCACCTAACACCCAGGTACCTATTTACTGCTAGGTGAACAGTGACTGCAGGTGTAAGGTGACTAATACCCAGGTACCTACGTACTGCTAGGTGAACAGTGACTGCAGGTGTGAGGTGTCTAACACCTAGGTACCTACTTACTGCTAGGTGAATATGAACAGTAGGTGTCTTAAGGAAACACATCCTAATGTTTCCACCCGTACCGGACATTGAACCATGGACACTCAGTGCGTGAAGCGAGAGCGTTGACTACCAGGCCACTGAAGTCACAGTGAATCAGTCATCAGGATCAACGTCTCTAACCTGTGGGTCATGAAGGTGTCAGGTAAAGGGTCACAAGTGCAACTAATGTGACCTTCTACTGTGGCAACGTTTCGCTCTCCAGGAGCTTTGTCAAGCCATTACAAACAATACATGGACACAGAGGGTATATATAGGTGTTAGATTTTGGAATGGGTAATAAGAATCAAGATTTTCAATCACATGGAATCACAACAACTGGAGGTAGCCTGGGTTGATCAGGTCACTCCTGCCTCTCACAACTGCCACACCATTATAACATGGTCCTGGATGCTCTGTGGTCACTCCTGCCTCTCACAACTGCCACACCATTATAACATAGTCCTGGATGCTCTGGGGTCACTCCTGCCTCTCACAACTGCCACACCATTATAACATAGTCCTGGATGCTCTGGGGTCACTCCTGCCTCTCACAACTGCCACACCATTATAACATAGTCCTGGATGCTCTGGGGTCACTCCTGCCTCTCACAACTGCCACACCATTATAAGATAGTCCTGGATGCTCTGGGGTCACTCCTGCCTCTCACAACTGCCACACCATTATAACATAGTCCTGGATGTTCTGGAATACAGATGCTGACACAGACTCAACAAAAGTCTTCGACAGGTGTTACTATGGTGAGACAGGTGTTACTATGGTGGAACAGGTGTTACTATGGTAGGACAGGTGTTACTATGGTGGGACAGGTGTTACTATGGTGAGACAGGTGTTACTATGGTGGGACAGGTGTTACTATGGTGGGACAGGTGTTACTATGGTGGGACAGGTGTTACTATGGTGGGAAAGGTGTTACTATGGTGGACAGGTGTTACTATGGTGGACAGGTGTTACTATGGTGGACAGGTGTTACTATGGTGAGACAGGTGTTACTATGGTGGGACAGGTGTTACTATGGTGGGACAGGTGTTACTATGGTGGAACAGGTGTTACTATGGTGGGACAGGTGTTACTATGGTGGACAGGTGTTACTATGGTGGGACAGGTGTTACTATGGTGGGACAGGTGTTACTATGGTGGGACAGGTGTTACTATTTTGGGACAGGTGTTACTATGGTGGGACAGGTGTTACTATGGTGAGACAGGTGTTACTATGGTGGGGCAGGTGTTACTATGGTGGGACAGGTGTTACTATGGTGAGACAGGTGTTACTATGGTGGGGCAGGTGTTACTATGGTGGGGCAGGTGTTACTATGGTGGGACAGGTGTTACTATGGTGAGACAGGTGTTACTATGGTGGGACAGGTGTTGCTATGGTGGGACAGGTGTTACTATGGTGGGACAGGTGTTACTATGGTGGGACAGGTGTTACTATGGTGGAACAGTTGTTACTATGGTGGGACAGGTGTTACTATGGTGGGCAGGTGTTACTATGGTGGACAGGTGTTACTATGGTGGACAGGTGTTACTATGGTGGACAGGTGTTACTATGGTGGGACAGGTGTTACTATAGTGGGACAGGTGTTACTATGGTGGGACAGGTGTTACTATGGTGGGACAGGTGTTACTATGGTGGGGCAGGTGTTACTATGATAGGACAGGTGTTACTATGGTGGGACAGGTGTTACTATGGTGGAACAGGTGTTACTATGGTGGGACAGGTGTTACTATGGTGGGGCAGGTGTTACTATGGTGGGACAGGTGTTACTATGGTGGGACAGGTGTTACTATGGTGGGACAGGTGTTACTATGGTGGGACAGGTGTTACTATGGTGGGACAGGTGTTACTATAGTGGGACAGGTGTTACTATGGTGGGACAGGTATTACTATGGTGGGACAGGTGTTACTATGGTGGGGCAGGTGTTACTATGATAGGACAGGTGTTACTATGGTGGGGCAGGTGTTACTATGGTGGGACAGGTGTTACTATGGTGGACAGGTGTTACTATGGTGGGACAGGTGTTACTATGGTGGGACAGGTGTTACTATGGTGGGACAGGTGTTACTATGGTGGGACAGGTGTTACTATGGTGGGACAGGTGTTACTATGATAGGACAGGTGTTACTATGGTGGGACAGGTGTTACTATGGTGGGCAGGTGTTACTATGATAGGACAGGTGTTACTATGGTGGGGCAGGTGTTCACTCATGGTGGGACAGGTGTTACTATGGTGGGACAGGTGTTACTATGATGGGACAGGTGTTACTATGGTGGGACAGGTGTTACTATGGTGGGACAGGTGTTACTATGGTGGGGCAGGTGTTACTATGGTGGGACAGGTGATTACTATGGTGGGACAGGTGTTACTATGGTGGGACAGGTGTTACTATGGTGGGACAGGTGTTACTATGGTGGGACAGGTGTTACTATGGTGGGACAGGTGTTACTATGGTGGGACAGGTGTTACTATGGTGGGACAGGTGTTACTATGGTGGGACAGGTGTTACTATGGTGGACAGGTGTTACTATGGTGGACAGGTGTTACTATGGTGGGGCAGGTGTTACTATGGTGAGACAGGTGTTACTATGGTGGGACAGGTGTTACTATGGTGGACAGGTGTTACTATGATGGGACAGGTGTTACTATGGTGGGACAGGTGTTACTATGATGGACAGGTGTTACTATGGTGGGACAGGTGTTACTATGGTGGGACAGGTGTTACTATGGTGGGGCAGGTGTTACTATGGTGGACAGGTGTTACTATGGTGGGACAGGTGTTACTATGGTGGGACAGGTGTTACTATGGTGGGACAGGTGTTACTATGGTGGGCAGGTGTTACTATGGTGGGACAGGTGTTACATGGTGGACAGGTGTTACTATGGTGGGACAGGTGTTACTATGGTGGGACAGGTGTTACTATGGTGGGACAGGTGTTACTATGGTGGGACAGGTGTTACTATGGTGGGACAGGTGTTACTATGGTGGGACAGGTGTTACTATGGTGGGACAGGTGTTACTATGGTGGGACAACTCACAAAATCCGTGTAGAATGAACAACTGTTAAACTGGGCAGTCGGATATTAAACTTCTTAACCAAAATGACCCAGAGAGTAGCAGTGAACAGTGAATTCAGAGGCTGACAGTGAAAGGTTGGTCCTCAAGGCACAGTACTCGCCCCACCTCTGTTTCTCAGTCTTATATCCCACACCGACAAAGACTGATCATAGAACTGTAACATCTTTTGCTGATGTCGCCAGAGTTTCTATGACAGTTACGTCCGTTGATGACACAGTAGTATCCGGGTTCGATTCCCGGCGAGGGTAGAAACATTTTTGGGTGTGTTTCCTTACACCGGTTGACCCTGTTCACCCATCAGTAAAATGAGTACCTGGGTGTTAGTGGACTGGTGTGGGTCGCATCCTGGGATAAAATTGACCTACTTTGCGGGAAATGCTCAGCATAACAAGGGGCTTTCTATATAGTAGTATGTCATTGATGTCAGCTATGGTCTGTATACCTTGTACATGTACTTGTAGTAAATAAAGATATAAATATTATTATTATTATTATTATTATTAAATCTCCAAAGGGATATAACATCATATCAAATCTTCCAGTGATATTCACTGGAAGATTTGATTGATGTCATGTACAATGATTGATGTCATGTACAATGATTGATGTCATGTACAATGATTGATGTCATGTACAATGATTGATGTCATGTACAATGATTGATGTCATGTACAATGATTGATGTCATGTACAATGATTGATGGCATGTACAATGATTGATGTCATGTACAATGATTAATGTCATGTACAATGATTGATGTCATGTACAATGATTGATGCCATGTACAATGATTGATGTCATGTACAATGATTGATGTCATGTACAATGATTGATGTCATGTACAATGATTGATGTCATGTACAATGATTGATGTCATGTACAATGATTGATGTCATGTACAATGATTGATGTCATGTACAATGATTGATGTCATGTACAATGATTGATGTCATGTACAATGATTGATGTCATGTACAATGATTGATGTCATGTACAATGATTGATGTCATGTACAATGATTGATGTCATGTACAATGATTGATGGCATGTACAATGATTGATGTCATGTACAATGATTAATGTCATGTACAATGATTGATGTCATGTACAATGATTGATGTCATGTACAATGATTGATGTCATGTACAATGATTGATGTCATGTACAATGTTTGATGTCATGTACAATGATTGATGTCATGTACAATGATTGATGTCATGTACAATGATTGATGTCATGTTCACTGAAGATAAGTGTCAGTTGCTCCACTCTGGAAGAATAGAGCAAATAAAGACTGCAACAGAGAACAGGACAAATTGAAATTTATTTAATAGAGCAAAATTTTGGTGTGCGAGACTTGGGAGTAATAATGTCAGATCACACATTGCATAATCACAACAATGTTGTTATTGATACAGCAGTGGAGATCATCTCAACCACTGTCGTTAGGCCACTATTACTCACAGAGCTGTGTACAAGTGGCTCTATTTACAGATACTAATATAATTGACTTAGTTGCCTCATTGTACAAATTTCAGAAATCAATTGACTTCAGAGTTTGGTGAGTTTTAGTGAGGGTTTATAGAGTGGTTGAGTGAGGTAGCGAGTGTACCAGGAAACATCTCGCTCCTCTCCTCCCTTACCATACCCCATACCTTACTAGTTACTGTGAATTTACAGAAGCGTTAGTAACTCCACCCACATGGGCACGAAATCCTGCACTTGCAAACGCTTATCCAGCTGCTCTGTGGATATTCTGCCTTCACGGTAATATTACTTGCTATTTTATTACAGTCTGTTATAATCATGGTTTGTATTGCTTCTTCTGCCTCGGAGTTCTATTCCAATGTATAAGTTGTATCATGTGCTTGTAGAAATAATAATAATAATAATAATAATAATTATTATTATTATTATTATTATTATTATTATTGTTATATTATTATTATTATTATTATTATTATCATCTTCCAGGTTTGGATGAGATCTCCTCCTAGACTCTGCACCCCCTTCAGTGATGGTACCAGTTTGGTAGTTCTTGGTACCCTCTCCAGTGATGGTACCAGCTTGGTAGTTCTTGGTACCCTCTCCGGTGATGGTACCAGCTTGGTAGTTCTTGGTACCCTCTCCAGTGATGGTACCAGCTTGGTAGTTCTTGGTACCCTCTCCGGTGATGGTACCAGCTTGGTAGTTCTTGGTTCCCTCTCGAGTGATGGTACCAGCTTGGTAGTTCTTGGTACCCCCTCCAGTGATGGTACCAGCTTGGTAGTTCTTGGTACCCTCTCCAGTGATGGTACCAGCTTGGTAGTTCTTGGTTCCCCCGCCAGTGATGGTACCAGCTTGGTAGTTCTTGGTACCCCTCCAGTGATGGTACCAGCTTGGTAGTTCTTGGCACCCCCTCCAGTGATGGTACCAGCTTGGTAGTTCTTGGTACCCTCTCCAGTGATGGTACCAGCTTGGTAGTTCTTGGTACCCTCTCCAGTGATGGTACCAGCTTGGTAGTTCTTGGTACCCCCTCCAGTGATGGTATCAGCTTGGTAGTTCTTGGTACCCTCTCCAGTGATGGTACCAGCTTGGTAGTTCTTGGTACCCCCGCCAGTGATGGTACCAGCTTGGTAGGTCTTGGTACCCTCTCCAGTGATGGTACCAGCTTGGTAGTTCTTGGTACCCTCTCCAGTGATGGTACCAACTTGGTAGTTCTTGGTACCGTCTCCGGTGATGGTACCAGCTTGGTAGTTCTTGGTACCCTCTCCAGTGATAGTACCAGCTTGGTAGTTCTTGGTACCCTCTCCAGTGATGGTACCAGCTTGGTAGTTCTTGGTACCCTTTCCAGGGATGGTACCAGCTTGGTAGTTCTTGGTACCCTCTCCAGTGATGGTACAAGCTTGGTAGTTCTTGGTACCCTCTCCAGTGATGGTACCAGCTTGGTAGTTCTTGGTACCCTCTCCAGTGATGGTACCAGCTTGGTAGTTCTTGGTACCCTCTCCAGTGATGGTACCAGCTTGGTAGTTCTTGGTACCCTATCCAGTGATGGTACCAGCTTGGTAGTTCTTGGTACCCTCTCCAGTGATGGTACCAGCTTGGTAGTTCTTGGTACCCTCTCCAGGGATGGTACCAGCTTGGTAGTTCTTGGTACCCTCTCCAGTGATGGTACCAGCTTGGTAGTTCTTGGTACCCTCTCCAGTGATGGTACCAGCTTGGTAGTTCTTGGTACCCTCTCCAGTGATAGTACCAGCTTGGTAGTTCTTGGTAGCCTCTCCAGGGATGGTACCAGCTTGGTAGTTCTTGGTACCCTCTCCAGTGATGGTACCAGCTTGGTAGTTCTTGGCACCCCTCCAGTGATGGTACCAGCTTGGTAGTTCTTGGTACCCTCTCCAGTGATGGTACCAGCTTGGTAGTTCTTGGTACCCTCTCCAGTGATAGTACCAGCTTGGTAGTTCTTGGTACCCTCTCCAGTGATGGTACCAGCTTGGTAGTTCTTGGTACCCTCTCCAGTGATGGTACCAGCTTGGTAGTTCTTGGTACCCTCTCCAGTGATAGTACCAGCTTGGTAGATCTTGGTACCCTCTCCAGTGATGGTACCAGCTTGGTAGTTCTTGGTACCCTCTCCAGTGATGGTACCAGCTTGGTAGTTCTTGGTACCCCCGCCATATAACTTTGAATACTCAATCATCTTTAATTTCTTTACTTATCTCTCATTACTAGAGAAAGTAACGGAATTACCTTTCAAATATTTAATAGGCGATTATTTTTAAGAAAACTTTCAGTTATATTGATCTATTACTTACATTATGGTCTGTTTGTGGTCGTCCAGTGAGTTCGAACCAGTGAAACGTTTAAGTCACTGACACTCAAGGGTTCGACCCTAAGTCCTCTTGGTATACTGTACACTGACAGACATTTTTTTTTAAAAAAAAAAATATATATATATATATATATATATATATATATATATATATATATATATATATATATATATATATATATATATTCTAAATCTTCTTCTCCCTCAAAATCTTTTAATTTTTTCCTGACAAGCAGATTACTACCTCCCTTCTGTCCCTTCTTCTCCCTTGCCTCCCTCCCTCCCTCCCTCCCTCTTTCTACTTTATTACCTGTCTTCTCGTCCACTATTTACAACTTCCTTAAGGCGAAATAAATTCCTTTCTTATAAGCTGACCTAAAATTACCAATTTTCTTGTCTATTCTCTACGTCAGTGATCCTCCCTGGATTAGTTAATCCTCCCTGGATTAGTTAATCCTCCCTGGATTAGTTAATCCTCCCTGGATTAGTTAAACCTCCCTGGATTAGTTAATCCTCCCTGGATTAGTTAATCCTCCCTGAATTAGTTAATCCTCCCTGGATTAGTTAATCCTTTCTGGATTAGTTAATCCTCCCTGGATTAGTTAATCCTCCCTGGATTAGTTAATCCTCCCTGGATTTGTTAATCCTCCCTGGATTAGTTAATCCTCCCTGGATTAGTTAATCCTCCCTGGATTAGTTAATCCTCCCTGGATTAGTTAATCCTCCCTGGATTAGTTAATCCTCCCTGGATTAGTTAATCCTCCCTGGATTAGTTAATCCTCCCTGAATTAGTTAATCCTCCCTGGATTAGTTAATCCTCCCTGGATTAGTTAATCCTCCCTGGATTAGTTAATCATCCCTGGATTAGTTAATCCTCCCTGGATTAGTTAATCCTCCCTGGATTAGTTAATCCTCCCTGGATTAGTTTTTCCTCCCTGGATTTGTTAATCCTCCCTGGATTAGTTAATCCTTCCTGGATTAGTTAATCCTCCCTGGATTAGTTAATCCTCCCTGGATTTGTTAATCCTCCCTGGATTAGTTAATCCTCCCTGGATTAGTTAATTCTCCCTGGATTAGTTAATCCTCCCTGGATTTGTTAATCCTCCCTGGATTAGTTAATCCTCCCTGGATTAGTTAATCCTCCCTGGATTAGTTAATCCTCCCTGGATTGGATAATTTCTCCTATTGAAGAGAAACTTCAATTTCTTAAAGTACTCGTTCATTATTGTTGTTGTTGTTGTACCTATTTACTGTTAGGTGAAGAGTGGCAGCAGGTGTAAGGTGACTAACACCCAGGTACCTATTTACTGCTAGGTGAAGAGTGGCAGGAGGTGTAAGGTGACTAACACCCAGGTACCTATTTACTACTAGATTAACAGTGACAGCATGTGTAAGGTGACTAACACCCAGGTACCTGTTTACTGCTAGGTGAAGAGTGGCAGGAGGTGTAAGGTAACT
Organism: Cherax destructor; assembly: GCA_009830355.1. Taxonomy (NCBI): domain Eukaryota; kingdom Metazoa; phylum Arthropoda; class Malacostraca; order Decapoda; family Parastacidae; genus Cherax; species Cherax destructor. The sequence continues at coordinate 108,871 of WNWK01003141.1, forward strand.
AACATCCAGGTACCTATTTACTGCTAGTTGAACAGTGGCAGCAGGTGTAAGTTGACATTTACATTCCCGTACCGGGAATCAAACCCTTTTCCCTTCGGTTGCGGTAAACTTAGAAAGCGACAAAATAAATTGCCAATTTCCTCTTCTGTAATTTTTTTCTTCCTCTCGAAAGTGAGCGAAAACTTAAGAGAATTGACGTCTATCAGACTCCATATCTATCCTCAGAGCACGTTTCCCTCTATCCTGATCCACTGGAACAACGTTTCGCCCAGTATAAAGCTCTATTAACACTTGGTAAAACTATACACACATATATATGTATATATATATATATATATATATATATATATATATATATATATATATATATATATATATATATATATATATATATATATATATATATATATATATATATATATATATATATATATATATATATATATATATATATACACACAACTCAAATATGTATTGTAAATTTATATTCTGTCTTTAATTACCAAGTTCTTGACATGTAATTAAGAAAGTAATTACTGATACTTTCTATTCCACGTCCTTGTCTAGTGAAAGATGTTAGAGGGGATGATATTATTGTTATAATTATTATTATTATTATTATTATTATTATTATTATTATTATTATTATTATTATTATTATTATTATTATTATTTCAGATCTTCTTGATCCACTCGTGCAAAATATACAGTCCAGTCTCAGTGTATATACCATGAGAGGTGTGTATATTCCCAGGTATATATACTGTAGACAGTGTATATTCCCAGGTATATATACTGTAGACAGTGTATATTCCCAGGTATATGTACTGTAGACAGTGTATATTCCCAGGTATATATACTGTTGACAGTGTATATTCCCAGGTATATGTACTGTAGACAATGTATATTCCCAGGTATATATACTGTAGACAGTGTATATTCCCAGGTATATATACTGTAGACAGTGTATATTCCCAGGTATATATACTGCAGATAGTGTATATTCCCAGGTATATATACTGTAGACAGTGTATATTCCCAGGTATATATACTGTAGACAGTGTATATTCCCAGGCATATATACTGTAGACAGTGTATATTCCCAGGTATATATACTGTAGACAGTGTATATTCCCAGGTATATATACTGCAGACAATGTATATTCCCAGGTATATATACTGTAGACAGTGTATATTCCCAGGTATATATACTGCAGACAGTGTATATTCCCAGGTATATATACCGTAGACAGTGTATATTCCCAGGTATATATACTGTAGACAGTGTATATTCCCAGGTATATATACTGTAGACAGTGTATATTCCCAGGTATATATACTGTAGACAGTGTATATTCCCAGGTATATATACTGAGACAGTGTATATTCCCAGGTATATATACTGTAGACAGTGTATATTCCCAGGTATATATACTGTAGACAGTGTATATTCCCAGGTATATATACTGTAGACAGTGTATATTCCCAGGTATATATACTGTAGACAGTGTATATTCCCAGCATATATACTGTAGACAGTTATATTCCCAGGTATATATACTGTAGACAGTGCTATATTCCCAGGTATATATACTGAGACAGTTATATTCCCAGTATATACTGTAGACAGTGTATATTCCCAGGTATATATACTGTAGACAGTGTATATTCCCAGGTATATATACTGTAGACAGTGTATATTCCCAGGTATATATACTGTAGACAGTGTATATTCCTGATATATATACTGTAGACAGTGTATATTACCAGGTATATATACTGTAGATAGTGTATATTCCCAGGTATATATACTGTAGACAGTGTATATTCCCAGGTATATATACTGTAGACAGTGTATATTCCCAGGTATATATACTGTAGACAGTGTATATTCCTGATATATATACTGTAGACAGTGTATATTCCCAGGTATATATACTGTAGACAGTGTATATTCCCAGGTATATATACTGTAGACAGTGTATATTCCCAGGTATATATACTGTAGACAGTGTATATTCCCAGGTATATATACTGTAGACAGTGTATATTCCCAGGTATATATACTGTAGACAGTGTATATTCCCAGGTATATATACTGTAGACAGTGTATATTCCCAGGTATATATACTGTAGACAGTGTATATTCCCAGGTATATATACTGCAGACAGTGTATATTCCCAGGTATATATACTGTAGACAGTGTATATTCCCAGGTATATATACTGTAGACATTGTATATTCCCAGGTATATATACTGTAGACAGTGTATATTCCCAGGTATATATACTGTAGACAGTGTATATTCCCAAGTATATATACTGTAGACAGTGTATATTCCCAGATATATATACTGTAGACAGTGTAAATTCCTGATATATATACTGTAGACAGTGTATATTCTCAGGTATATATACTGCAGATAGTGTATATTCCCAGGATATATACTGTAGACAGTGTATATTCCAGGTATATATACTGCAGACAGTGTATATTCCAGGTATATATACTGTAGACAGTGTATATTCCCAGGTATATATACTGAGACAGTGTATATTCCCAGGTATATATACTGAGACAGTGATATTCCCAGAATATACTGTAGACAGTGTATATTCCCAGGTATATATACTGTAGACAGTGTAAATTCCTTATATATATACTGTAGACAGTGTATATTCCCAGGTATATATACTGCAGATAGTGTATATTCCCAGGTATATATACTGTAGACAGTGTATATTCCCAGGTATATATACTTTAGACAGTGTATATTCCCAGGTATATATACTGTAGACAGTGTATATTCCCAGGTATATATACTGTAGACAGTATATATACCTGGGAATATACACTGTCTACAGTATATATACCTGGGAATATCCACTGTCTGCAGTATATATACCTGGGAATATACACTATCTGCAGTATATATACCTGGGAATATACACTGTCTACAGTATATATATCAGGAATTTACACTGTCTGCAGTATATATACCTGGGAATATACACTGTCTACAGTATATATACCTGGGAATATACACTATCTGCAGTATATATACCTGGGAATATACACTGTCTACAGTATATATATATAATGTCACAGGTATATTACATTAAGTCTACAGTATATATACCTGGATATACACTGTCTACAGTGTATATTCCGGATATCACTAATCGCAGTATATATACTGAATATACATGTTAAGTATATTCCCAGGATATATACTGCAGACAGTGTATATTCCCAGGTATATATACTGTAGACAGTAGATCAATATTCCCAGGTTATATACTGAGGACAGTGTATATTCCAGGTATATATACTGTAACATGGTATATTCCCAGTGTATATATACTGTAGACAGTGTGATATTCCCAGTATATATACTGTAGACAGTTTATATTCCCAGTATATATACTGTAGACAGTGTATATTCCCAGGTATATATACTGTAGACAGTGTATATTCCCAGGTATATATACTGAGACAGTGTATATTCCCAGGTATATATACTGTAGACAGTGTATATTCCCAGGTATATATACTGCAGACAGTGTATATTCCCAGGTATATATACTGTAGACAGTGTATATTCCCAGGTATATATACTGCAGACAGTGTATATTCCCAGGTATATATACTGCAGACAGTGTATATTCCCAGGTATATATACTGCAGACAGTGTATATTCCCAGGTATATATACTGTAGACATTGTATATTCCCAGGTATATATACTGTAGACAGTGTATATTCCCAGGTATATATACTGTAGACAGTGTATATTCCCAGGTATATATACTGTAGACAGTGTATATTCCCAGGTATATATACTGTAGACAGTGTATATTCCCAGATATATATACTGTAGACAGTTTATATTCCCAGATATATATACTGTAGACAGTGTATATTCCAAGGAATATACGGGGAGAGGTTAAGGGAATTCAACCTGACGACACTGGAGGACAGGAGAGATAGGGGGGACATGAAAACGACATATAAAATACTGAGAGGAATAGACAAGGTGGACAGAGACAGAATGTTCCAGAGATGGAACACAGCAACAAGGTGACACAGTTGGAAGTTGAAGACTCAGATGAATCACAGGGATGTTAGGAAGTATTTCTTCAGTCACAGAGTGGTCGGGAAGTGGAACAGCCTAGAAAGCGACATAGTGGAGGCAGGAACCATACATAGTTTTAAGACGAGGTTTGATAAAGCTCATGGAGCAGGGAGAGAGAGGACCTAGTAGCAATCAGTGAAGAGGCGGGGCCAGGATCTATGAATCGACCCCTGCAACCACAAATAGGTGAGTACAAATAAGTGAGTACACACACACACACACTCACACACGTTACGCCCGTGGCCCAGTGGTAAAGCTCTGCTTCACGCACGGAGGCCGGGTTCAACCGGTGGGCAGAAACATTTCGAAGTGTTTCCTCACACACATACACACACATACACAACAGGCCTAGTGTCTAATTGACATGTGCCTAGGACAAAATGGTAACTAACTAACACACTACACACACACACACACACACACACACTCACACACACACACTCACACACACACACACACACACTTACGCCCCCGGTGGCCCAGTGGTAAAGCTCTTGCTTCACGCACGGAGGGGCCGGGTTCAATTCCCGTGGGGCAGAAACATTTCGAAGTGTTTCCTTACACACACATACACACACTACTAATACAACAGGCCTAGTGTCTAATTAACATGCCTACACAAAATGGTAACTAACTCACACACACACACTCACACACACACACACACACACACCTCACACACACACACTCACACACACACACTCACACACACACACTACCCCACACACACACACACTCCACACACACACTACACACACACACACACACACACACACACACACACACACCACACACACACACACACACTCACACACCACACACACACACACACCACACACTCACACACACACACACACACACACACACACACACACACACACACACACACACACAACACACATCACACACACACACACACACACACACACTCACACACACACACACACACACACACACACACACACACCACACCACACACACACACACACACACACTCACACACACACACTCACACACACACACACACACACACACACACACACACACACACACACACTCACACACACACACACACACACACCACACACACACACACACACACACACACACACACACATCACACACTACACACACACACACACACACACACACACACACACACACACTCACACACACACACACACACACACTCACACACAGACACACACACACACACACACTCACACACACACACTCACACACACACACACACACACACTCACACACACTCACACACACACACACACACACACACACACTCACACACACACACACACACCATCACCACACACACACACACACACACACACACACACACACACACACACACACTCACACACACTCACACACACACACACACACCACACACACACACCACACACACACACACACACACACACATCACACACACACACACACACCACACACACACACTCACACTCACACACACACACACACACACACACTCACACACACACCACACACTCACACACACACACACACACACACTCACACACATCACACACACACACACACACACACACACACACACACACACATCACACACACTCAACACACACACACACACTCACACACACACCTCACACACATTCTCAGCCACAGAGTCAGGAGTGATACGAATTTAGTGAGGCACACACCTACATCACACACACAAACACACTCAGACAGGGCACACCTGCAGACAGGAAGACGGCAACATCTACCCTCACCACAATTAGGAGCACAGGAGTACACAACACTCACACACACACACACACAACACACGAAACAGGGCAACTACCTGAGGTTTGGAAGACAGCAAATGTAGTTCCAATTTTTAAAAAGGAGACAGGAACGTAGCACTAAACTACAGACCAGTGTCACTGACATGTATTGTATGCAAGGTCATGGAGAAGATAGTCAGGAGAAGGGTGGTTGAGCACCTAGAAAGGAATG
>WNWK01003141.1:122500-178590 GCA_009830355.1 Cherax destructor
CATTAACCAACCAAACTTAATGACCCTCGTGTAGTAGATAGACTTTAAACCCCATTGACCATCAATAACTACAAATATAACTACACTACAAGGACATAACTACGACACAGCTAAAATATAATTAGAATTAGAAATAGACACTCAAAGAAATGTCTAAGGACAAATAATGTCAAAGAAATTTAGTATATACGCCTTCACTCCCGGATGTTGAAGTAACTATTTAGGGAGGGTCCTGGAGGATGGAGGGATGGAGGGATGGAGGGTAGGGGAGGGATGGAGGGGAAAGCCTCTGTGACCATGAAGTTACTAAGGAGTAGAAAGTTTTTTTCAGGCCTATAGCCTATGGTCAAGGTTGTGGGTAGGCTGTGTGGAATGCAGTCTCTTTTTTCTTACACATGGATCTCTCTCTCTCTCTCTCTCTCTCTCTCTCTCTCTCTCTCTCTCTCTCTCTCTCTCTCTCTCTCTCTCTCTCTCTCTGTCTATTTATCTATCTATCTATCTATTTCTCTATCTATATATCTCTGTCTGTCTATCTCTCTTTTATCTACAAGGTTTCACAAGGTTAGGTTAAAAGTCCTACCTTTATTTACAAGCTAAGACCTCTTACCTACATCAGTTCCTGTTAAAATCTTTTCATTGTTATGAGACAGACAGGAAATAGGGTGAAGGTGGAGCCATCTGTGGGCCAGCGATTTCATTTGGTCAGCTGACTATTTCATCAATGTCAATATGCTGTACGAACATGTTCCAGACTCGAGTCATCCTAAGATGATCTCAGATGAAGTGATGTTCTTGAGAAGGGGACACGCAGAGTGTAGTTGTTGTTTGCTGCCCGTCTTGTGGTGTAGAAGCTGTCTTCTCACTGTCCGCCAAGTGGATCCAGGTGGGGTACTTAACAACATTGGCCTTGTATATAACAGTAAGGCCACCCACATCCCTCTGGTGTAGAAGGTTTTACTGAAATGACGGATCTGTCCAGACGGAGGGCAGGCAATCCAAGTAACTGGAGCATACTCAAGGTGTAAGAAAACTTGAGCCAGGAAGCTGTCTGCTTCCTGGCTGCTTTGTTTGTAAGATTTACAACGTGATTCTTCATAGTCAGTTTGTAGTCAAATTCACCCTCAGGATATCATCTTCAGCCCCAGGTACGAACACTTTCCCATTCATTCTTACCACTGTTGCAACATTACCATCATGGTGCCTAGACCATTCATTCTTACCACTGTTGCAACATTACCATCATGGTGCCTAGACCATTCATTCTTACCACTGTTGCAACATTACCATCATGGTGCCTAGACCATTCAGTCTTACCGCTGCTTCAGTATTACCATCATGGTGCCTAGAGACCATAACCTGCAGTGTTTCCCTCATGCTGATATTGCTGTAAGCTGGTGATTGATGTAACTTAGAGCAACTGGCATTTCCTCTCTTGGATAATGTCAGAGTAGAGTCGTCTGTATATACATGGGATTCTGGGATGAGTTGAAGAAGGTCATTGAAGTAGACACTCCATAACAATGGCCCAAGCGCACTTCCCTGTGGTACACTTGCCCCAGTAGAGTGCCTTGCTGACTCTGTCCCATTGAGAACTACCCTTAGAAATTTACCATGAAGGTAATCACTGGGAAGACATAGTGTAGAGCTTGCAATTCCCAATGCTTGTAGTTTTGCCAAGAGGCCCTGGTGCAACACTCGGTCGAAAGCACCAACAATGTCCAGTGCCACCACACAGCTGATTTTGGATTCATCCAGTGACTAGTGCCACCTAGTGGAGGGGTTTAACAACAGATCAGCAGCAGAGTAACCTTTCCTGAAGCCATTTTGACGGTCACAAAGTAGTGAGTGGTAGTCTTGAGATTATTGTCTCAAGGATCTTGCCAGTGATTGACATGAGTGACACTGGTCTGTAGTTACTGATTGACAGGAGTGACACTGGTTGCAGTTGATGATTGACAGTAGTGACACTGGTCTGTAGTTGCTGACTGACAGTAGTGACACTGGTTGCAGTTGATGATTGACAGGAGTGACACTGGTTGCAGTTGCTGATTTCTGCTCTGTTCTTCTTTTGTGAAGAGGGACAACATTTGCTTCTTTCCTTATATTATCTTATCTTCCATAAGTTACTAGATTACCTCTCTGTCAGTTCTTCTCTCTCTCTCTCTCTCTTCTCTCTCTCTCTCTCTCTCTCTCTCTGATCAAGAATAATAATAATATGGTACAGAAAATCCTATTGTTTATGATATTCTTGGTTATTTGGGCTCGTCTTATTCTTGCAATTGTTCGGTCATGTGACGTTCCCTGGATTACACTTCCATCCTCATATTAAGATTAAGATTATTTATTTCTCTGTAAAAATTACAATGTGTATTTTGCATTTAGAAGATAATAATTACAAAGATGGCCGTAGCATGCCTAGCACTCCTCCTGCCCCTCCTCCTGCTCCTGCCCCTCCTCCTGCCCCTCCTCCTGCTCTTCCTCCTGCCCCTCCTCCTGCTCCTCCTCCTGCCCCTCCTGCCCCTCCTCCTGCCCCTCCTCTTGCTCCTGCTCCGTGACTCAGTAATTCCTGTAACCAGAATAACAATACGACATTACCCTCCTCCTGCCCCTCCTCCTGCCCCTCATCCTGCCTATTCATCCCAGACTCGTAATTTCAGTAAGAACTTCCTCGCTCATATTATGAGCTGAAATGTGTATTCACACACATGCACAGCTTTGAGAATAAGTATGATAAGGCTCTTGAAGCCAGGAGAGAGTGAACCCAGTAGCTGCCAGTCGAGTCCCAGCTCCTGGCCCTGCGTCTTAAATAAATGAAGTTAACCACTCGAAGCCTCGTTGAACAAGTCGTACATCTTCATAAAGCTGCGTATAGCATCTACCTCTTCTTAATCCAGGTCATAATACTTTCTGCCCTCCCCCGAGACTCAAGAAGTCTCTTCCTGAGCTAAATTAAGCTGTTTTTTTAGCTGTTGGCTAGCTGCTTGGGGCCTGGATAACAGCTGTAGGCGTCTCTCTCTCTTTAACTCTCTCTCTCTATATATTTTTTGCGGACAAAGGATTTTATAAAATTAAGAGTAACTAATCTTGTTGTTGTAGTTGTTGTTATTGTTGTAGTTGCTGTTATTGTTGTAGTTTTTGTTATTGTTGTAGTTTTTGTTATTGTTATAGTCTGGAGTGGAGAGTTTCAAAGTGACTGTGGATCTACAAGGAGAGAGATCCACACCTCTCAGTGTATATACTGAGATCCACACCTCTCAGTGTATATACTGAGATCCACACCTCTCAGTGTATATACTGAGATCCACACCTCTCAGTGTATATACTGAGATCCACACCTCTCAGTGTATATACTGAGAGATCCACACCTCTCAGTGTATATACTGAGAGATCCACACCTCTCAGTGTATATACTGAGAGATCCACACCTCTCAGTGTATATACTGAGATCCACACCTCTCAGTGTATATACTGAGATCCACACCTCTCAGTGTATATACTGAGATCCACACCTCTCAGTGTATATACTGAGATCCACACCTCTCAGTGTATATACTGAGATCCACACCTCTCAGTGTATATACTGAGAGATCCACACCTCTCAGTGTATATACTGAGAGATCCACACCTCTCAGTGTATATACTGAGATCCACACCTCTCAGTGTATATACTGAGAGATCCACACCTCTCAGTGTATATACTGAGAGATCCACACCTCTCAGTGTATATACTGAGAGATCCACACCTCTCAGTGTATATACTGAGAGATCCACACCTCTCAGTGTATATACTGAGAGATCCACACCTCTCAGTGTATATACTGAGAGATCCACACCTCTCAGTGTATATACTGAGAGATCCACACCTCTCAGTGTATATACTAGAGATCCACACCTCTCAGTGTATATACTGAGAGATCCACACCTCTCATTGTATATACTGAGAGATCCACACCTCTCAGTGTAAATACTGAGAGATCCACACCTCTCAGTGTATATACTGAGAGATCCACACCTCTCAGTGTATATACTGAGAGATCCACACCTCTCAGTGTAAATACTGAGAGATCCACACCTCTCAGTGTATATACTGAGAGATCCACACCTCTCAGTGTAAATACTGAGATCCACACCTCTCAGTGTATATACTGAGAGATCCACACCTCTCAGTGTATATACTGAGAGATCCACACCTCTCAGTGTATATACTGAGAGATCCACACCTCTCAGTGTATATACTGAGAGATCCACACCTCTCAGTGTATATACTGAGAGATCCACACCTCTCAGTGTAAATACTGAGAGATCCACACCTCTCAGTGTATATACTGAGAGATCCACACCTCTCAGTGTATATACTGAGAGATCCACACCTCTCAGTGTAAATACTAGAGATCCACACCTCTCAGTGTATATACTGAGAGATCCACACTTCTCAGTGTAAATACTGAGATCCACACCTCTCAGTGTATATACTGAGAGATCCACACCTCTCAGTGTATATACTGAGAGATCCACACCTCTCAGTGTATATACTGAGAGATCCACACCTCTCAGTGTATATACTGAGAGATCCACACCTCTCAGTGTATATACTGAGAGATCCACACCTCTCAGTGTAAATACTGAGAGATCCACACCTCTCAGTGTATATACTGAGAGATCCACACCTCTCAGTGTAAATACTGAGATCCACACCTCTCAGTGTATATACTGAGAGATCCACACCTCTCAGTGTATATACTGAGAGATCCACACCTCTCAGTGTATATACTGAGAGATCCACACCTCTCAGTGTATATACTGAGAGATCCACACCTCTCAGTGTATATACTGAGAGATCCACACCTCTCAGTGTATATACTGAGAGATCCACACATCTCAGTGTATATACTGAGAGATCCACACCTTTCAGTGTATATACTGAGAGATCCACACCTCTCAGTGTATATACTGAGAGATCCACACCTCTCAGTGTATATACTGAGAGATCCACACCTCTCAGTGTATATACACTGAGAGGTGCATATCTCAGTGTATATACACTGAGAGGTGTATATCTCAGTGTATATACACTGGTAGTTTACATTAATCAGTATTTTAGGTATTAAAGTATTCTTGACTGGTGGTGTACAGGTGACATGCAGCCTTACTGACCCTCGTGTAGTAGATAGACTTTAAACCCCATTAACCAACCAACCTTAATGACCCTCGTGTAGTAGATAGACTTTAAACCCCATTAACCAACCAACCTTAATGACCCTCGTGTAGTAGATAGACTTTAAACCCCATAAACCAACCAACCTTAATGACCCTCGTGTAGTAGATAGACTTTAAACCCCATTAACCAACCAACCTTAATGACCCTCGTGTAGTAGATAGACTTTAAACCCCATTAACCAACCAACCTTAATGACCCTCGTGTAGTAGATAGACTTTAAACCCCATTAACCAACCAGCCTTAATGACCCTCGTGTAGTAGATAGACTTTAAACCCCATTAACCAACCAACCTTAATGACCCTCGTGTAGTAGATAGACTTTAAACCCCATTAACCAACCAACCTTAATGACCCTCGTGTAGTAGATAGACTTTAAACCCCATTAACCAACCAACCTTAATGATCCTCGTGTAGTAGATAGACTTTAAACCCCATTAACCAACCAACCTTAATGACCCTCGTGTAGTAGATAGACTTTAAACCCCATAAACCAACCAACCTTAATGACCCTCGTGTAGTAGATAGACTTTAAACCCCATTAACCAACCAACCTTAATGACCCTCGTGTAGTAGATAGACTTTAAACCCCATTAACCAACTATCGTGTAGTTAACAGATAAAGAAACGTAATATGTACCATAATGTATACATATATATTTATATATATATATATATATATATATATTTTTTTTTTTTTTTTTTTTTTATTAACACATCGGCCGATTCCCACCAAGGCAGGGTGGCCCGAAAAAGAAAAACTTTCATCATCATTCACTCCATCACTGTCTTGCCAGAAGGGTGCTTTACACTACAGTTATAAAACTGCAACAACCCCTCCTTCAGAGTGCCGGCACTGTACTTCCCATCTCCAGAACTCAAGTCCGGCCTGCCGGTTTCCCTGAATCCCTTCATAAATCTTACTTTGCTCACACTCCAACAGCACGTCAAGTATTAAAAACCATATGCCTCCATTCACTCCTATCAAATACGCTCACACATGCTTGCTGGAAATCCAAGCCCTCGCACACAAAACTTCCTTTACCCCTCCCTCCAACCTTTCCTAGGCCGACCCCTACCCCGCCTTCCCTCCACTACAGATTTATACACTCTCGAAGTCACTCTGTCTCGTTCCATTCTCTCTACATGTCCAAACCACCTCAACAACCCTCCTCAGCTCTCTGGACAATCGTTTTGGTAATCCCGCACCTCCTCCTAATTTCCAAACTCCGAATTCTCTGCATTATATTCACACCACACATTGACCTCAGACATGACATCTCCACTGCCTCCAGCCTTCTCCTCGTTGCAACATTCATCACCCATGCTTCACACCCATATAAGAGCGTTGGTATAACTATACTCTCATACATTCCCTCTTTACTTCCATGGACAAGGTTCTTTGTCTCCACAGACTCCGAAGTGCTCCACTCACCCTTTTCCCCTCATCAATTCTATGATTCACCTCATCCTTCATAGACCCATCCGCCGACATGTCCACTCCCAAATATCTGAATACATTCACCTCCTCCATACTCTCTCCCTCCAATCTGATATCCAATCTTTCGTCACCTATTCTTTTTGTTATCCTCATCACCTTACTCTTTCCTATATTCACTTTCAATTTTCTTCTTTTACACACCCTACCAAATTCATCCACCAACCTCTGCAGCTTCTCTTCAGAATCTCCCAAAAGCACAGTGTCATCAGCAAAAAGCAACTGTGACAACTCCCACTTTGTATTTGCTTCTTTATCTTTTAGCCCAACACCTCTTGCCAAGACCCTCGCATTCACTTCTCTTACAACCCCATCTATAAATATATTGAACAACCACGGTGACATCACACATCCTTGTCTAAGGCCCACTTTTACTGGGAAATAGTCCCCTTCCCTCCTACACACTCTAACCTGAGCCTCACTATCCGCATAAAAACTCTTCACTGCTTTCAGTAACCTTCCTCCTATTCCATACACCTGCAACATCTGCCACATTGCCCCCTATCTACCCTATCATACGCCTTTTCCAAATCCATAAATGCCACAAAAACATCTTTACCCTTATCCAAATACTGTTCACCTATATGTTTCACTGTAAACACTTGGTCTACACACCCCTACCTTTCCTAAAGCCCCCTTGTTCATCTGCTATCCTGCTTTCTGTTTTACTCTTAATTCTTTCAATAATAACTCTACCATACACTTTACCAGGTACACTCAACAGACTTATTCCCTATAATTTTTGCACTCTCTTTTGTCCCCTTTGCCTTTATACAAAGGAACAATACACGCTCTCTGCCAATCCCTAGGTACCTTACCCTCTTCCATACATTTATTAAATAATAGCACCAACCACTCCAAAATTATATCCCCACCTGCTTTTAACATTTCTATCTTTATCCCATCAATCCCAGCTGCCTTACCCCCTTTCATTCTACCCACTGCCTCACGAACTTCCCCTACACCCACAACTGGCTCTTCCACACTCCTACAAGATGTTATTCCTCCTTGCCCTACACACGAAATCACAGCTTCCCTGTCTTCATCAACATTTAACAAATCCTCAAAATATTCTCTCCATCTTCCCAATACCTCTAACTCTCCATTTAATAACTCTCCTCTCTATTTTTAACTGTCAAATCCATTTGTTCTCTAGGCTTCCTCAACTTATTAATCTCATTCCAAAACTTTTTCTTATTTTCAACAAAATTTGCTGATAACATCTCACCCACTCTCTCATCTGCTCTCTTTTTACATTGCTTCACCACTCTTTTAACCTCTCTTTTTCTCTCCATATACTCTTCCCTCCTTGCATCACTTCTACTTTGTAAAAACCTCTCATATGCTAACTTTTTCTCCCTTACTACTCTCTTTACATCATCATTCCACCAATCGCTCCTCTTCCCTCCCGCACCCACTCGCCTGTAACCACAAACTTCTGCTGAACACTCTAACACTACATTTTTAAATCTACCCCATACATTTTCGACCCCATTGCCTACACTCTCACTAGCCCATCTATCCTCCAATAGTTGTTTATATCTTACCCTAACTGCCTCCTCTTTTAGTTTATAAACCTTCACCTCTCTTTTACTTACTGATTCTATTTTCCTTGTATCCCATCTACCTTTTACTCCCACTGTAGCTATAACTAAAAAGTGATCTGATATATCTGTAGCCCCTCTATAAACATGTACATCCTGAAGTCTACTCAACAGTCTTTTATCTACCAATACATAGTCCAACAAACTACTGTCATTACGCCCTACATCATATCTTGTATACTTATTTATCCTCTTTTTCTTAAAATATGTATTACCTATAACTAAACCCCTTTCTATACAAAGTTCAATCAAAGGGCTCCCATTATCATTTACACCTGGCACCCCAAACTTACCTACTACACCTCTCTGCATGTTTCTCCCACTTTAGCATTTAGGTCCCCTACCACAATTACTCTCTCATTTGGTTCAAAAGTTCCTATACATTCGCTTAACATCTCCCAAAATCTCTCTCTCTCCTCTACACTCCTCTCTTCTCCAGGTGCATACACGCTTATTATGACCCACTTTTCGCATCCGACCCTTATTTTAATCCACATAATCCTTGAATTTACACATTTATATTCCTCTTTTCCTTCCATAACTGATCCTTCAACATTATTGCTACCCCTTCCTTAGCTCTAACTCTCTCAGATACTCCTGACTTAATCCCATTTATTTCTCCCCACTGAAACTCGCCTACCCCCTTCAGCTTTGTTTCGCTTAGGGCCAGGACATCCAGCTTCTTTTCATTCATAACATCGGCAATCATCTCTTTCTTATCATCCGCACTACATCCACGCACATTCAGACAACCCAGTTTTATAAAGTTTTTCTTCTTCTCGTTTTTAGTAGATTTGTACAGGAGAAGGGGTTACTAGCCCATTGCTCCCGGCATCTTAGTCGCCTCATACGACACGCATGGCTTACGGAGGAAAGATTCTTTTCCACTTCCCCATGGACAATAGAGAAAATAAAAGGAACAAGAGCTATTAAGAAAAAGAAGAAAAACCTAGATGTGTGTATGTATATATATGCATGTGTATGCCAGTGTAGTGTGACCTAAAGTGTAAGTAGAAGTAGCTAGATATACCTGTTATCCAGCGTGTTTATGAGACAGAAAAAAGACACCAGCAATCCTACCATCATGTAAAACAGTTTCAGGTTTCTGTTTCAGAAACCTGAAATATATATATATATATATATATATATATATATATATATATATATATATATATATTACAGAAACTTATGTGTTGTGGCCAGACTTGTTGTGTTAGTGTTATGTCAGTGTTGTGTCAGTGTTGTGTCAGTGTTGTGTCAGTGTTGTGTCAGTGTTGTGTCAGTGTTATGTCAGTGTTGTGTCAGTGTTATGTCAGTGTTGTGTCAGTGTTGTGTCAGTGTTGTGTCAGTGTTGTGTCAGTGTTGTGTCAGTGTTGTGTCAGTGTTGTGTCAGTGTTGTGTCAGTGTTGTGTCAGTGTTGTGTCAGTGTTGTGTCAGTGTTGTGTCAGTGTTGTGTCAGTGTTGTGTCAGTGTTGTGTCAGTGTTGTGTCAGTGTTGTGTCAGTGTTATGTCAGTGTTGTGTGATAATGTCGGGGAAAAACTGACAAGGGAGATGTTTTTGTGCTCTTAGTGGAATGTGTTGAGGTGGTGGTGTCCACTGACATGCCAGGGTACACACACATGTACACACGTGGTGTAGTGGAGGCAGGATCCATACATAGCTTTGAGAAGAGGTATGATAAAGCTCATGGAGCAGGGAGAGAGTGTATCTAGTAACGACCAGCGAAGAGGCGGGACCAGGAGCTGTGACTCGACCCCTTGCAGCTACAAATAGGTAAGCACAAACACACACACCCTCTCCCTCACTCAGTATTGACAAGATTTTACCTTTATAAATCATGGAAGAAAGTACTCACCTAATTGTGGTTGCAGGGGTCGAGTCATAGCTCCAGGCCCCGCCTCTTCACTGATTGCTGCTAGGTTACTCTTCCTGCTCCATGAGCTTTATCATGCCTCTTCTTAATGCTATGTATGGAACCTGACTCCACTACATCCCTTCCCAGACTATTCCACTTCCTAACATACCTGTGACTCATCTGAGTCTTCAACTTCCAGTTGTGACCCCTTGTGTGTGTTAGTTACCATTTTGTCCTAGGCACATGTCGATTTGACACTAGGCCTGTTGTATGTATGTGTGTGTGTGTGTGTAAGGAAACACTTCGAAATGTTTCCGCCCCGCCGGGAATAGAACCCGGGCCCTCTGTGCGTGAAGCGAGAGCTTTACCACTAGGCCACCGGGGGCTGTGACCCCTTGTGTGTGTGTGTGACCCCTTGTGTGTGTGTGACCCCTTGTGTGTGTGTGACCCCTTGTGTGTGTGTGACCCCTTGTGTGTGTGTGTGTGTGACCCTTGTGTGTGTGTGTGTGTGTGTGACCCCTTGTGTGTGTGTGACCCCTTTTGTGTGTGTGTGTGTGTGTGACCCCTTGTGTGTGTGTGTGTGTGTGTGTGGTGTGTGTACGTGTACCTATCGAGTTGTGTTTGCAGAGGTCGAGACCCAGCTCCTGGCTCCCGCATCTTTAACCACCTTGATCGTCACTGCTGACTTCTGGCGTCTTGGACCTTGTCATATCTACTCTTGAAGCTGCGTACTAAGTCTGCCTCCACCACTGCCTCATCCCACTCTTCATCCATCCTGAGTTCAGAATCCTTCCTAAGTTCCTTATATCCTACCTGTATTATATTCCATCTGTATATATCCTTGATCCTGGTACTCTCAGTACAACCTGTCTGGTACTCTCAGTACAACCTGTCTGGTACTCTCAGTACAACCTGTCTGGTACTCTCAATACAACCTGTCTGGTACTCTCAATACAACCTGTCTGGTACTCTCAGTACAACCTGTCTGGTACTTTCAATACAACCTGTCTGGTACTCTCAATACAACCCGTATGGTACTCTCAGTACAACCTGTCTGGTACTCTCAGTACAACCTGTCTGGTACTCTCAATACAACCTGTCTGGTACTCTCAATACAACCTGTCTGGTACTCTCAATACAACCTGTCTGGTACTCTCAATACAATCTGTCTGGTACTCTCAATACAACCTGTCTGGTACTCTCAATACAACCTGTCTGGTACTCTCAATACAACCTGTCTGGTACTCTCAATACAACCTGTCTGGTACTCTCAATACAACCTCTCAGGTACTTTCAATACAACCTAGCTGGTACTCTCAATACAACCTGTCTGGTACTCTCAATACAACCTGTTTGGTACTCTCAGTACAACCTGTCTGGTACTTTCAATACAACCTGTCTGGTACCCTCAACACAACCTGTCTGGTACCCTCAACACAACCTGTCTGGTACCCTCAATACAACCTGTCTTGTACCCTCAATACAACCTGTCTGGTACCCTCAACACAACCTGTCTGGTACCCTCAATACAACCTGTCTGGTACCCTCAATACAACCTGTCTTGTACCCTCAATACAACCTGTCTGGTACCCTCAACACAACCTGTCTGGTACCTTCAACACAACCTGTCTGATTGTATGTTGCTAAGAATAGGTACTTTCATTGAGTGAATAAAGGTGTTGTGTAAAAGCTTGTACAACCTTCCTCTCGCAGTCTCTATAGTAGACTTGGTAATAATTGTAGTATTATTGATGTTGGATAACTGAACACAATACAACTAATGTAACATCTTATTCTGGTAGTTAAGTTTTCGCTCTCCAGGACTTGCTCAGCTGTCAAAACTTTGGGGCCCAGTCCCTGGACCCATTATGTACCTCTGTAATCTTTTGACTACCGCCCACACCATGGGTATGGGGTGCATAATAAAGATATTAAACTAACTAACTCTCCAGGAGCTTTGTCACGCAGTTACGACACATCAGTTGCTTCTGTCTGTCTATCAGACTTGGCTTAGCGACTTCTCTCTTTTCCATGGCCTTGTGAAGAGGACGCTGTGAGTCGTGTAGGCTAGGAAGTTAAACAGAGTCGGCAGGAGGTGGGTGATTGACCCTCCTTCAACAGGAATCTTTGAGTCTCGCCTGAGGATCAGCCAGTCTCTCACACCGAGGAACAAAATCATGGCCCAACCTACTGGTAAGAGGAGAGTCGGTGGATACGGGACACTTACCAGGGATCTGAAAGACTGCGAATGAGATTCACATGTTTAACAACAGATCTGTAGTTCAACACTTAATGTTTGACATTCGTAACGTGCAAGGTAATGGAGAAACCCAGAGTGGCAGAGCACTTAGAGGTAGTTACATAAATAACACTGATTGTGATGGAAAAGTCTCACCAACTTGCTGGAATTATATTAAAGTAACGGAAGTCCAGACAGATGGAAGGATGGGTTGCTTGTTCTTACTGGAAGTCAAACGATATTGTATCCTACAAGACTTGGGGCCAAAAAAGAACTTGAGGTAGAGGCAGGAATCACAGGGAACCTACTCTAGTGGATACGAGAACCTTAGGAAAGGAAGGAGATTATCCAGGAAGGTCAAAATAGAGTAACTAGTGGCGTTGTGCAAGCTCAAAATTTGGACCAGCACTGTTTCTGGTTTGAGACAGACAAAAGATAGTTAATTCCCTTGTTTGCTGACGTAAAATTAAATAAAAAGAGGATGTGGAGAGACTGCAAATTCATCTATAGGAACTGCAAAATTGGTCAGATAGTTAAATGCTTTAACTGCATACCGCTAACACCAACAGTGACCAGGCCTGGTCTGGGACCTGGCTGAAGGTCTACGGGAATATACAAATTAAATAAACCCCAATAGAAGACAGGTCAAGAGTACAGACTCTGGAGAGGCGTCAGATTTCACTCGAAGATCTATGGGTAAGCATAGTGCCAAGCATATCACATAACAATAATCTCTCCAGCCAGTGCTCGTCTAGCAAATTAAAAGTAGCCTTCAGGAATGTGTAGCCCCTGTAAAGTATGCAGCACCAGCAGATAACTCCTGATTAAAGCATTTTAAGAAACTGGAGAAAGTGGACGAGTAAGCAACGAGACTTGTTCCAGAGCTAAGGGGTAGAAGCTACGCGGAGACTGGGAAATGACCAGACACTGAAGGCCAGAAAAAGATGAATTGGAAGATATAGGGTCTGTTAGGGAGGTGGGAAACAGGTACTGGAGGACACAGTGTTGTTACATAGATGAGCCTCAGAAATGTAATTGGAAGGATCTCTATGGTAAAGGGACTCCTTAGTTTCAAGTACAGGTACGATAAAGCCCACGAGAATTATTGTAGCAAACGGCAAGTTAAGTCGGGGCCAGGAGCAAGGACTCGACCCCCCCTTCCCCAGCAACCACGTAAGGGTACACAGTATACCTCACTCTCCTAACTTTCTCTCCGGACTCCCAGTAAACTACTAAACTAAGGTTCTTCGTATTCAACACACCCTCTAACTTAACAACCTTAACGGAGAATAGAGCCTCCACTCTTCCATTAAATAACCGGCAATGGTGCCTCATTTGATATTGAAATATTTTTTTTTAGAGGAACTTTGCTGCTTTGGCTTGTAAAGCAATTATTTAGGCAAATGCACTAAAACCTGGACTATACCTGGAGAGGGTTTCGGGGGCCAACGACCCCGCGGCCCTGTTGTGCAACGCCTGGGAAATGGGAGGTTAAGAAAGGCAGCTCCTATTCTTTTATCCTGCTAGTGAAGACTGATCAGTGATATTAAAAATTACCATAAACGATAAACTATTTCTCAATATCCCTCTTATTTAGGATTGTCCTATGCCTCTCCTTCCGTATTACCTTCCCCTCCTGCTACAACTGATGAGACGACCAGCACAGTCACAAACCTATTCATAACTCCTATCTCGTTGAAGGTAGAACTTCCCTTAAGTAAGGAAGTGCCCCTTGGTGTGCAGGGTAAGGAAGTGCCCCTTGGTGTGCAGGGTAAGGAAGTGCCCCTTGGTGTGCAGGGTAAGGAAGTGCCCCTTGGTGTGCAGGGTAAGGAAGTGCCCCTTGGTGTGCAGGGTAAGGAAGTGCCCCTTGGTGTGCAGGGTAAGGAAGTGCCCCTTGGTGTGCCGTGGAGAAGCTTTATAATCAGTTCTTACTCTTTCTTACCCTCGTATAACGAAGGGGGTAGTACCTCCCTGGATGGTTGCTACTTACCGTCCTGCGAGGGGGTAGTACCTCCCTGGATGGTTGCTACTTACCATCCTGCGAGGGGGTAGTACCTCCCTGGATGGTTGCTACTTACCATCCTGCAAGGGGTAGTACCTCCCTGGATGGTTGCTACTTACCATCCTGCAAGGGGTAGTACCTCCCTGGATGGTTGCTACTTACCATCCTGCAAGGGGTAGTACCTCCCTGGATGGTTGCTACTTACCATCCTGCAAGGGGGTAGTACCTCCCTGGATGGTTGCTACTTACCATCCTGCAAGGGGGTAGTACTTCCCTGGATGGTTGCTACTTACCATCCTGCAAGGGGGTAGTACTTCCCTGGATGGTTGCTACTTACCATCCTGCAAGGGGGTAGTACCTCCCTGGATGGTTGCTACTTACCATCCTGCAAGGGGGTAGTACCTCCCTGGATGGTTGCTACTTACCATCCTGCAAGGGGGTAGTACATTCCTGGATGGTTGCTACTTACCATCCTGCAAGGGGGTAGTACCTCCCTGGATGGTTGCTACTTACCATCCTGCAAGGGGGTAGTACCTCCCTGGATGGTTGCTACTTACCATCCTGCAAGGGGGTAGTACTTCCCTGGATGGTTGCTACTTACCATCCTGCAAGGGGGTAGTACTTCCTGGATGGTTGCTACTTACCATCCTGCAAGGGGTAGTACCTTCCTGGATGATTGCTACTTACCATCCTGCAAGGGGGTAGTACTTCCCTGGATGGTTGCTACTTACCATCCTGCAAGGGGGTAGTACCTTCCTGGATGATTGCTACTTACCATCCTGCAAGGGGGTAGTACCTTCCTGGATGGTTGCTACTTACCATCCTGCAAGGGGGTAGTACCTCCCTGGATGATTGCTACTTACCATCCTGCAAGGGGGTAGTACCTCCCTGGATGGTTGCTACTTACCATCCTGCAAGGGGGTAGTACCTTCCTGGATGGTTGCTACTTACCATCCTGCAAGGGGGTAGTACCTCCCTGGATGGTTGGTACTTACCATCCTGCAAGGGGGTAGTACCTTCCTGGATGGTTGCTACTTACCATCCTGCAAGGGGGTAGTACCTCCCTGGATGGTTGCTACTTACCATCCTGCAAGGGGGTAGTACCTTCCTGGATGGTTGCTACTTACCATCCTGCAAGGGGGTAGTACCTTCCTGGATGGTTGCTACTTACCATCCTGCAAGGGGGTAGTACCTCCCTGGATGGTTGCTACTTACCATCCTGCTACATGTACCACCTCGGACGGTTGCTACCTGCCAACTGCTACCTAGGTTTCACCCTAGGATGACAGGAACCTGGATGGTTGCTTGTGGTTTAAGTAGCTGTGAGGTGCTGTGAAGACAAACACTAACAACATAACTAGTCGTCGCACTTTCTCCTCGTGGTTTTCTGTGATTGTTAATCTCTTTCCACTTTTTCCAGCTTAATCTCTTAAAAAAAATATTTTTATGGAGTCATGTTGCTGTTGCTTCAGTTAAACGTAACTGCATTTGCAAAACAGAAAATTTACACGCTCTTGTAGCGTCTGTGTTGAACTTGAGTACAGGACCCCAATGTAAACAAATCATTTTCTCTGACTTTTGTGGGTTATCCTGGGTTTTTAAAGAGTAAAATTATTATAAACTTGCTTGCTGTACCTAGTAACATGTAAATTACCTAGGATACTCCCCAAAAAAATCCAATGACCCTAAGAAAAAACAGCTTTGCGTATACTGTATGCAATGATGTGAAGTTTGAGTAGTTTAATCTGAGGGGAATTAATGAAAGTCAGTCAGTCGTGGTATGGTTAAAACATACGCATATATACGGCAATTAGGGGCCACAGTAACTAGGGGCCACATCAACTAGGAGCCATAGCAACTAGGGGCCACAGCAACAAGGGGCCCATAACTGGAAGCTGACTCAGGAATCACAGGATTAAAGAATTTATCCAGCCAAAGCTGTCAGGAATGATGTAGTGGAGGCAAGATCCATACCTGGAGTATACCTGGAGGGGGCTTCAGGGGTCAACGCCCCAGCAGCCTGGTCCATAACCAGGCGTCGTGGTGGATGAGGACCTGATCAACCAGGCTGTTACTGCTGGCCACACGTAAACCAACATACGAGCTACAGCTCAGCTTTAAGAAGAGGTACGATGAGGCTCCTGGAGCTTGGAGAGAGTGGACCTAGCAGCGACCAGTTTAGAGGCGGGGCCAGGAGCTAACTAGACCCCTGCAACCACAAATAGACAAGTACATGCATAGTGGCAGGAATTAGGTTAATGGTAAGTGGGGAAGAGAGGTAAGCTAGCTAATATACATTATTAATAAACATTGTTACCTGCCTCATTTAGTTATTACACTACACAAGTAGAGCATTTTTCTGAACACAGTTTCTAAGACCTTTGTAATGACTCTTAAAACATCTAAAAAGTGAAACAGTTCCCCCAATAATACACAACATTCGTGTTGGTTACTGCCTCGTGCTGGTTACTGCCTCGTGTTGGTTACTGCCTCGTGTTGGTTACTGCCTCGTGTTGGTTACTGCCTCGTGCTGGTTACTGCCTGGTGTTAGTTACTGCCTCGTGCTGGTTACTGCCTCGTGCTGGTTACTGCCTCGTGCTGGTTAATGCCTCGTGTTGGTTACTGCCTCGTGCTGGTTACTGCCTCGTGCTGGTTACTGCCTCGTGCTGGTTACTGCCTCGTGTTGGTTACTGCCTCGTGCTGGTTACTGCCTCGTGCTTGTTACTGCCTCGTGCTGGTTACTGCCTCGTGTTGGTTACTGCCTCGTGTTGGTTACTGCCTCGTGCTGGTTACTGCCTCGTGTTGGTTACTGCCTCGTGTTGGTTACTGCCTCGTGTTGGTTACTGTCTCGTGTTGGTTACTGCCTCGTGTTGGTTACTGCCTCGTGTTGGTTACTGCCTTGTGTTGGTTACTGCCTCGTGTTGGTTACTGCCTCATGTTGGTTACTGCCTAGTGTTGGTTACTGCCTCGTGTTGGTTACTGCCTCGTGCTGGTTACTGCCTCGTGCTGGTTACTGCCTCGTGCTGGTTACTGCCTAGTGTTGGTTACTGCCTCGTGTTGGTTACTGCCTAGTGTTGGTTACTGCCTAGTGTTGGTTACTGCCTCGTGTTGGTTACTGCCTCGTGTTGGTTACTGCCTCGTGTTGGTTACTGCCTCGTGTTGGTTACTGCCTCGTGTTGGTTACTGCCTCGTGTTGGTTACTGCCTCGTGTTGGTTACTGCCTCGTGTTGGTTACTGCCTCGTGTTTTACTGCCTGTGTTTACTGCCTGTTGTTACTGCTGTGTTGGTATCCCTGGTTACCCGTGTTGGTTACTGCCCGTTGTTTGCCTTTTGGTTATGCCCGTGTTGGTTACTGCCTTGTTGGTTACTCCGTTGGTTACTGCCTCGGGGTTCTGCTCGTGCTTCTCTGTGTTTCGCCTCGTGTGGTCTGGTTTGCGTGTGGTTCGCCGTGTTGGTTACTGCCTTTGGTTTGCCTCGTGTTGGTTGCGTTGTACTGCCCTGTGTTCTGCTGTGGTTACCGGTGGTTTTTTTTTCCCTCGTGTTGGTTCGCTGTGTTTTTGCCTGTGTGGTTTCGTGTTGTTCTGCTCTGTGGTTCCCTCGTGTTGGTTCTGTGTTGGTTCCCTCGTGTGTTCCGTGGGTATCTTTACTGCTGTTACCTCTGTCCTCGTGTTGGTACCTGTGTTACTGCTGTGTTGTGTTTGTACTGCTGTGTTGTTCTGCCTGTGTTGGTTACTGCCTGGTTTCCGTGTGTTCTGCCTGTTGTTACCCTCGTTTTCTGCCTCGTGTTGTACTCCGTGTTGGTTTGCCTCGTGTTGGTTTCTCGTGTTGGTTACTTACTGCCTGTGTTGGTTACTGCCTCGTGTTGGTTACTGCTCGTGTTACTGCCTCGTGTTGGTTACTGCCTGTGTTGGTTACTGCCTCGTGTTGGTTACCCTCGTGTTGGTTACTGCCTCGTGTTGGTTACTGCCTCGTGCTTTCCTCTCGTGCTGGTTACTGCTCGTGCTGGTTACTGCCTGTGTGGTTCTGCCTCGTGTTACTCTCGTGTTGGTTACTGCGGTTTTACTGTTGGTTACTGCCTCGTTTGGTTACTGCCCGTGCTGGTTGCCTGGTGGTCTGCCTGTGTTGGTTACTCTGTGTGTTACTGCCTCGTGTTGGTTACTCCTGTGTTGGTTACTGCCTCGTGTGGTTCTGCCTCGTGTTGGTTCTGCCCGTGTTGGTTACTGCCTGTGTTGGTTACGCCTGTTTTGCCTCTGTTGGTTACCTCGTGTTGGTTACCTCGTGTTGGTTACGCTTGTTGGTTATCGTGTTGGTTTGCCTCTGTGGTTACTGCCTTTTGCTGTGGGTTCTGCCTCGTGCTGGTTTGCCTGTGTTGTTACTCCTGTGTTGGTTACTGCCTGTGTTGGTTACTGCCTGTTTTACTGCCTCGTGTTGGTTACTGCCTGTGTTGGTTACTGCCTCGTGTGGTTACCCTCTGGTTCCTGGTTACTGCCTCGTGTTGGTTCTGCCTCGTGTTGGTTACTACCTCGTGTTGGTTACTGCCTCGTGTTGTTGCCTCGTGTTCTGCCTTTTCGTGTTCTGTGTTGGTCTGCCTCGTGTTGGTTACTCCTGTGTTGTTCCCTCGTGTGGTTCGCTTGTGGTTACTGCTGTTGGTTGCTGTGTGGTACTGCTCGTGCTGGTTACTGCCTCTTTGTTACCTGTTTGGCTGCCTCGTGTTGTTACTGCCTGTTGGTCGCTGTGTTGTTACTGCCTCGTGTTGGTTACTGCCTGTTGGTCTGCCTCTGTGGTTACTGTCGTGTTGGTTCCTCGTGTTGGTTACTGCCCTTGGTACCTCGTGTGGTACCCTCGGTGGTTACTGCCTGTGTTGGTTACTGCCTTGTGTCTGCCTGTGTGGTTACCTTGTTGGTTACTGTGTGTGTTACCCTGTGTGGTTACTCCTGTGTTACTGCCCGTGTGGTTTGCCTGTGTGGTTACTGCCTTTGGTTACTGCCTGTGTTGGTTACTGCCTGTGTTTTCTGCCGTGTTTCGCTGTGGTTACTCCTGTTGGTTCTCTTTGGTACTGCTGTGTTACCTCGTGTGGTCTCCTGTGTTGGTTACTCCGTGTTGGTTACTGCTGTGTGTTGCCTGTGTGGTTACTGCCTGTGTTGGTCCTGTGTTTTACTGCTCGTGTGTTACTGCTGTTGGTTACTGCTGTGTGTTACCTGTGTTCCTGTGTGGTTCTCGTGTGTTCTGCTCGTGTGGTTCTGCCTGTGTTGTTACGCTGTGTTGGTTCTGCCTCGTGTTGGTTCTGTGTGTTTTTGTTGGTTACTGCTCGTGTTGGTTACTGCCTCGTGTTGGTTACTGCCTTCGTGTTGGTTACTGCCTCGTGTTGGTTACTCCTCGTGTTGGTTACTGCCTCGTGTTGGTTACTGCCTCGTGCTTTTCACTGCCTCGTGCTGGTTACTGCCTCGTGCTGGTTACTGCCTAGTGTTGGTTACTGCCTCGTGTTGGTTACTGCCTCGTGTTGGTTACTGCCTCGTGTTGATTACTGCCTCGTGTTGGTTACTGCCTCGTGTTGGTTACTGCCTCGTGTGTTATGCCTCGGTGGTTACTGCCCTGTTGTACTCCTCGTGTTTACTGCCTCGTGTTGGTTACTGCCTCGTGTTGGTTACTGCCTCGTGTTGGTTACTACCTCGTGTTGGTTACTGCCTCGTGTTGGTTACTGCCTCGTGTTGGTTACTGCCTCGTGTTGGTTACTGCCTCGTGTTGGTTACTGCCTCGTGTTGGTTACTGGTCGAAACTTCACGTATTCCAGTCATGGTATTATGCTTCTTTGTCCCAAAATTTCAATGTTAATATTACCCTCGTTAATACTGTTGTGTTAATTTCTAGATAGTTTTCAACTCTGCCTAAATTTTAAGGTTATTGACAATTTTTCCTACACTAGGTTTTATATAAATGCTTTAGTCACAGCTCCTGGTCCACTACGAGCCTTGCCGTACCTCTTCTTAAAGCTATGTATGAATCATGCCTAGTACACTCCAGACTGTTCACTTCCTGCATCTCTAAGGCTGAAAAAATACTTCCTAACATCCCTTATTTTAGTAAGCTAGGAGCAATGCTTAGTCTCTAATAACCCAGGAAAGCCAGACAGTGTGGCTTATTTCACCTGGTCCTCAGGTTCTCTTCCCCGGGATGCCACCCACACCAGTGGTTAAACCAATTGATATTTTTTCTCAAATATAAAATTGAGCCCAAAATGTGAAAGTAAATGATATTTAAGGTGAATGACATTTAGGTGTGCCGGTGGCCCGTGGCCTGGTGCCTAAAGCTCTCGCTTCACATGGTGAAGTCAGGGTTTGATTCCCGGCGAGGGTACAAACATTGGTTGTGTTTCCTTACACTGGTTGTCTGTGTTCACCCATCAGTTAAATAGGTACCTGGGTGTTAGTTACCTTACACCTACTGTCATTGTTCACCTAACAGTAAAATGGGTACCTGGGTGTAAGTGGACTGGTGTGGGTGGCATCCTGGGACAAAACTGACCTAATTTGCGGGAAATGCTCAGCATAACAAGGGGCTTTCTATACAGTAGTATGTCATTGATGTCAGCTATGGTCTGTATACCTTGTACATGTACTGGTAGAAATATTGTTATTATTAATAATAATAAAAATAATAATAATAATAATAATAATAATAATAATAATAATAATTAATAATTTTATTTTGACATGATACAAGTTGTACTACATATTTCTAGGTATACATGAGGTGTCCATGCCAAAAGCCCCTAATATGCTGAGCATTGTGGGCATTCCTAAAATTAATTAACAGTAGACTACATGGTAAAAAATTTGGCATACTATTAGCACATACTAATGTTTAAATCGACCAATGGATGGCTGCTAAGGCGACGTGTCGTCGATCCTTGAACGTTTCGCCCTTCCTTTAACGCGAAACATCTTTCTTAGTGTCGCTAATACTTTAAATATTCTTAAAAAGAGAATAAAATGAACGAAATTAATTAAGTTCAAGTTTTCTACGGCTCTCCAGAATCCGGTTATCGACTCAAAAACGATGTGGTCATCCAACTCAGTTTTTTAATCAAAAAAAGGGATTAATTTTTGTAAGTTTTATTACTCAAAAAATGTAAATTAAATATTATAGCCACATTTTCGTATTCATTTCCATCCAGAAAATAAAGACAAAGGGTTAAATACAGAGTGAGCGTTTAAAGCCTTAATAACAACAAAACATTGATACAGTGTCATCCGTCTATACTAATTTTTATTTGTAAAAAAAAAATAAGCGGATTTCATGAACTTCTGGAGTAAGAAATAGTAAGATATTAGACTTTACTGTATTTCAGAAGGCTACTTTATTCTGAAGTTTTTATTATAATGATCCAGTCGTTATATTTTATTGACGTAGCTTAACTACTTATGTAAATGTAAATTTTGAGACACTTTAACACTCCCTACCCTGGGTTATCCTGGGTAGCTAACACTCCCTACCCTGGGTTATTCTGGCTGGCTAACACTCCCTACCCTGGGTTATCTGGCTGGACCTAACACTCCCTACCCTGGGTTATCCTGGCTGGCTAACACTCCCTACCCTGGGTTATCCTGGCTGGCTAACACTCCCTACCCTGGGTTATCCTGGCTGGCTAACACTCCCTACCCTGGGTTATCCTGGCTGGCTAACACTCCCTACCCTGGGTTATCCTGGCTGGCTAACACTCCTACCCTGGGTTATCCTGGCTGGCTAACACTCCCTACCCTGGGTTATCCTGGCTGGCTAACACTCCCTACCCTGGGTTATCCTGGCTGGCTAACACTCCTACCCTGGGTTATCCTGGCTGGCTAACACTCCCTACCCTGGAGTTATCCTGGCTGGCTAACACTCCCACCCTGGGTTATCCTGGCTGGCTAACACTCCCTACCCTGGGTTATCCTGGCTGGCTAACACTCCTACCCTGGGTTATCCTGGCTGGCTAACACTCCTACCCTGGGTTATCCTGGCTGGCTAACACTCCCTACCCTGGGTTATCCTGGCTGGCTAACACTCCCTACCCTGGGTTATCCTGGCTGGCTAACACTCCCTACCCTGGGTTATCCTGGCTGGCTAACACTCCCTACCCTGGTTATCCTGGCTGGCTAACACTCCTACCCTGGATTATCCTGGCTGGCTAACACTCCTACCTGAGTTACCTGGCTGGCTAACACTCCTAACCCTGGGTTATCCTGGGTGGCTAACACTCCCTACCCTGGGTTATCCTGGCTGGCTAACACTTCCTACCTTGGGTTATCCTGGCTGGCTAACACTCCCTACCCTGGGTTATCCTGGCTGGCTAACACTCCCAACCCTGGGTTATCCTGGGTGGCTAACACTCCACCCTGGATCCTGGCTCTAACCTCCTGGCTTACCCTGGCCACTCTACCCTGGGTTATCCTGGGTGGCTAACCCTCCTTACCCTGGGTTATCCTGGCTGGCTAACTCCCTACCCTGGGTTACCCTGGCTGGCTAACACTCCTTACCCTGGGTTATCCTGGCTGGCTAACACTCCCTACCCTGGGTTACCCTGGCTGGCTAACCCTCCCTACCCTGGGTTATCCTGGGTTAATCCCCCCCCCTTACCCTAAAAAAAAAAAATTGCAAAGTGTACTGAACTAGATCCCGCTTCCAGGTCAACGTGAAAAGCCCATTTCTACAACAATGGCTGGAGGGAGGGACAGACCTCTGAGGATACTGTGTCTTCACGGTTACCGCCAGAATGGTATCAGCTTCCGTGAAAAAACTGGTTCCTTCAGGTACCTAAATGTAGATAATATTAGAATGTGTGAATGTGATCAGATTAAAAAAAAAAAAACTCAGAGTTGCAAGAAATCTCAAAACATATGATTGCCAATATGAAAAAAATACCAGTGAAAATAGTAAATAAGAAGTACTACTATCATGTGATTATAGAGTCTTCCTCTGAAGATGTGTAAGCATATGAGAGCAGTCAGGCTTTCCTATTTTCACTGGGCTTGTTTTTTTAAAGCCCATAGTTTTGTACAGGCAGGTATCAATTTTTATGTAGGTGTTGCAGGCCTATGGCAGGTGTACTAAGCTAAACCAGAAAATTTTATCTATATACAGTGGTACCTCGACATACAAGCAGCTCCCAACTTGAACAATTATGTAAGTGTATTTCTGTAAGTGCTTTTGTAAGTGTAATTTTTGGGGTCTGAAATGGATTAATCTAATTTACATTATTCCTTATAGGAACAAATTCGTTCAGTATCGGCACTCGAACAGCCTTCTGGAACGAATTAAGCTCGTAACCCGAGGTACCACTGTAGTACAGTGGTACCTCGACTTACGATATTTTTTCATTACAGAATGCTGTTCAAGTGCCATTACTAAACGAATTTATCCCCATAAGGAATGATGTAAAATAGACTAGTCCTTTTAGACCCCCAAAATTACACTTACAAAAGCATTTAAAAAAATAAACTTACATAAAAGGGTGAGTTTGTGGACCATCGTAAGTCGAGGTACCACTGTACTTTGTTTTACAAACTTCAGTTATGCATGACCAGTGTCACAAATTTGCATCCATCCAGGAAAAAGCAGTACAGCATTTGGGCAGAAATAAACTAGAACTAAGTTATGAAAGTTGTAATCTAACAGTAAATTGTATAAAAATTTAAGACTTTAAGATTACAACCTTGCAAAAAATTTGTACTGGGCAAGTCTGATTTCTTATTCATTTATTGGATAAGCTCAAATTCATGTTTTGAAACATTCACAATTTTAACTTTTTCTTGTATACATTATATGCATGCATGTGAGCCTATAGGCTTTAGGCTGCAACTTAATGCACTTAGACATTAATATTTTTGGTTTTAATATACATGTATCAGTTTATACTTGAGAGATCACTTGAGAGTGTGCACTGTTAAACTTACAGTGGATGCCTTGATGCTGGTGAAGCTCTTATTCAAAATATTGCGGCTAGAAAAATAAACACTTACCTAAAATGTTATACAGATTTAATTTTGTATGTTTCCAGTACATGATACGATTTCTAGTTTCCTGTTCCTGTCATTCTAGTCATGTGTACGGCTTACAAACTAAGCATTCTACTCCACTACTTTTAAGAATGATGGACTTTTAAAATATCTGTGGGACATGCAGGAATTTAACCTTGTAAATTTTTGGAATTAGATTACATTGTACATTGCACAATCCATTATATCTCTGGCATCTGTGCAAATAGGAAGATGTTGAAGAAATATGCAGAGTTCGTCTACGTAACGTCGCCAGTTGAAGTTCCCCCCATTGACGACGGTCAGGATAAAGATGGTGGCAGTGGTTGGTGGTTCAGCAGACCGGATAATTGCTTTAAAGCTCAGGACGAGTCGGAATGCAGTAAAGGATTTGAGGTGAGAAAACTTTAATTTATTTAGTTATTTAAAATACAGTGGTACCTCGGTTAATGATATTTTTTCGTTCCAGAATGCTGTTCAAGTGCCATTACCAAACGAATTTATCCCCATAAGGAATGATGTAAAATAGACTAGTCCTTTTAGACCCCCAAAAACACACTTACAAAAGCATTTAAAAAAATAAACTTACATAAAAGGGCGAGTTTGGGGACCATCATTAACCGAGGTACCACTGTACGTACAGTGGATCCCCGGTTTTCGTGATTTTTTCGTTCCAGAATGCTGTTCAAGTGCCATTACCAAACAAATTTATTCCCATAAGGAATAATGTAAATTAGACTAGTCCTTTTAGACCCCCAAAAATACACTTACAAAAGCACTTACAAAAATACACTTACATAATTGTTCGAGTTTGGAGTATCACGAACACCGGGGGTCCACTGTATAGTATTTTTACCCATCTTAATTCATAATGCAAAAAATGCCAGTCCACTGTTTTTAGCACTGAACCAGTATTATCCTTTGAAGGAAAGTTCCTTCATGCTGGTGAACTTTGTTCAAGAAATTGAACTTTGGATTCAAGGGGAGCTGGTTTCCTTGCCTTCCATGCCCCCCGTTCCCAGTCTTTCCATAATCCCTGTGGGCTTACCACTTTCCCTTAAATGTAATAAATACAGTAGACACCTGGTTAATCTAGACAGAGTTGGGAGAAAGTTCTAGAGTAAATTGTATTTGCACACAGACTAAAATACTCCGTATCTTAATTCCTTTTATTTTAAATTTAAAAAGGTACTTTTAATCTAAAATAAATTTTTAGCCAAAAAAATAAGGAATCATTTTTAAGAAATTAAGTACTGCTTTGATGCCTCATTTTCGTGTTCAAAACATTTCTAGCATTTGTCTTAAGATGTGGCAGATGGTGCACACAAAGTCCTCGATATGATAGACTAATAAGACATCTTCAGTGTCCATTAACCCTTTCGGGGTCGGTGCCGTACTAGTACGTTTTACTAGCAGGGGTTGGTGCTGTACAAGTACGCGAAAATTCTAGCGGCCTCAATTTAAGCAGAAAACGTCTGGTAGGCATACATATGAAAGAATGGGTCTGTGTGGTCAGTGTGCGCAGTATAAAAAAAATCCTGCAGTACACACTGCATAATGAGAGAAAAAAAACTCTGACCGTTTTTTTCAATTAAAACAGCGACTTTGCAGTCGATTTTCGTATGGTATTTATTGATGTATTCTCGTTTTCTTGGTCTCATTTGATAGAATGGAAAATATATTACAGAAATAGAGATGATTTTGATTGGTATGACAATGACAAGTACAGTGGTACCTCAACTTACGATGGTCCCCAAACTCACCCTTTTATGTAAGTTTATTTTTTTTAAATGCTTTTGTAAGTGTAATTTTGGGGGTCTAAAAGGACTAGTCTATTTTACAACATTTCTTAAGGAGATAAATTCGTTTGGTAATGGCACTTGAACAGCATTCTGGAATGAAAAAATATCGTAAGTCGAGGTACCACTGTACCTTGAAATTGAGCTCAAAGTAGCGAAAAATGTTCGACTTTTGACGATGTTCAAGAGTAAACAAATCACACCATGCGTCCAATACACATCAACTGGCGAGTCTTATATTCATGCACAAGTGCTCTGATATTATTTATACCATTTTTACAATGATGCAGTTGTATACATAACAGTAAATCTTCTAGTTTTGTGAGAATAAAAATTCAAAATGGAAAGCAAAAGTAATGGAACAGGGGCCTGGAGACGTGGCTAATGAACAGAGAACATGTTATTTTAATGCCAGGAATGTCTGCCTTGTTTACTCTGGACCCTATTTTGAAATTGGCATCGTTTGAAATTTGTGTGAAATTGGAAAATTGCCATTTTCTGTCCACTATTTTGGGTAGATGAAATTGGTAAATAGGCAGTTTCTTCTACTCATTCGATAGACGAAATGGAGTTCTAGCGAAATAGCTATAATTTTAGGAGACTGATACATTGGAATTTGTCGAAAATAGGGCTCGAAGTGGGTGAAATCGCCGATGCGTCAGTGTCATAGATACCGATAACTTCGCGAAAGCATAATTTCGTTAGTTTTCGATCAGATTTCATAATTTTGGTGGTGTTATGATCGGAAAAAGATTCTCTATCATTTCATAAGATTTTTTTTTTTTTTTTTTTTTTTAAAAAATTTTCGACCCCAGGAACACTTTTCTGAGAAGGCCTGTCGACCCCCAAAGGGTTAAGTGTTAAAAATAAGAAAAACTCCATGTACTCTATATACGTACCTAATAAATTACTGTACACAATTTACAGAACCCAGTAAATAAAGTACAATTTAACCATAGATTTTTGCCTATAACTTGGTGTTAAATTAAGGGTTTAATGTACTTGCCAGTAACACTGCTGTTCTTACCCTGAAGAGGTGTCTTGATGCTAGTAAAGAACTCTTCATACTTAGAATTAGATATGCCTTTTCCTTGGATCAAATTTAAAACACCTCTTCCCAGGCACTGAACTGACCTCTATGAGTGTTTAGCTCTTCACTTCAACCAAAACATTAGGGGAAAGTAGTGAACTCATGGGACATAGAGATCTTTGATGGCAGTAATACCACCAGTTCCTCGGAAAGATAATTTCACCTTTATGGAGACGCTGCTTAAAGGACAATTCTTAAACCTGCCAGTGAAAATTATACTTGTATTGTTGTAAAGGCAACTCTTTAAACCCATAATTAATTTTCAAAGGTGTTAGTCTTTCAACCCAAGACCACTGATAAGTCTTAATTTTTATATGGGTACAGTGTACCTATATCTGAAGGGAAGAGTAATGTCTGCATACTGCAGACATTACTCTTAGTCAGGTCTGCTATGCACAAATTTTGTGCATTCATTGTAAGTTTATTCAGGTATACACAAATACAGTTACATAGATTATCATACATAGCAGCATATGTGTAGAGAACCCAGGATGACCCAAAAAAAATCAGTGACTTATTTCCACGGAGCCTCCACTAAGCACTGGTAAGTATATTTTTTAAATTTCATAATTTAAAAAAATTTGATAGTACAGTGGACCCCCGCCTAACGAGGAGCAAAATTCATTCCAGAAGCTTCCTCAAGTGCCATTACCGAACGAATTTACTTCCTTAAGAAATAATGTCACGTAGGTTAGTCTATTTCAGACCCCCAAAAATACACTTCCACAAGCACTTACAATATTATACTTACATAATTGTACGATTTCCGGGGTGCTCGTTAGGCGGGGGTCCACTGTAATTGAATATGGAATATTATCATGGTTCCAATCTTACATTATAAAATAAGCAAAATGTTGGTAATGGGTCACAAACTGCATTTCTTTCCATGAGCTGCTTTTATAGGGAAAAATGTTTCACTTAATGTCTTTTATATATATTTTTCATTAATTATTTGTCTAGTCGTTGCTTAGTCTAAGCAGATAGTGCGCCGATGTATGTGCTTGTTGTGCCAGATGGTGATGGATAGGCATAATTCCTTTATTTCCAGGAATCTCTGAAGGCAATTGAAGTATGTTTTAAAGAATCGGGTCCATTTGATGGCATCTTAGGCTTCAGTCAAGGTGCAGCCATGTTAGGCCTACTGTGTGGACTACAGCAACAAGGCAAATTAACCTTTTCCTTCAAGTTTGCAATTTTTGCATCAGCATTCAGATCCAGGTCAGCACCACACCAGTGCTTGTATTCCGAGAAGATCGCACTGCCTACACTTCATATTTATGGTGAAACTGACCAGGTGTGTATATATAGGGACTTGGTTTATGCATACAGGTGTTCATTAATTAAAATGTAGTTTACAGTAAGTTTAAATTGTTTTTAAGTAATGTCACATGTGAATATTTTAGCTAAAACTTAAAGGTAAAACTTAAATAGAAAGGACATAATTTTGCAATAAATTAGTTTTATTCAATCAGGGCAGCTGCCTAAGCCCATTTATCTCTTAATTTGACTCTAGATAGAGCTTTATAAAGTAATTGTGACCTTTTTAATGCTACTTAAAAAGTGTCATCTAAAGGTTTTCCCTCCTTGTTAATACCTGCTATCGAAGTCTTCAGTTTACATAATCTTCAGTATGTTGTGCCAACTGTACCTATCACATGGGAAATGGACATTGCACATGTTGAATTGCCAGTAGAAATAGCACATCACACAAGCAAGATTCCTGTAAAGCAAACCTGTATAAAGCAAGACTGTTTAACCCTAGTGATGTTAAATAGGACTGATATCACTTAGTTTATCAATGTTCCTCAACATCAAAAGTTAATTCTGATTATTTTAATTGTCCTTGTTGGGTAGTGTACCTGGGTACACTAAACTATACCCTTCTAGGGTTAAATTTTCATATATAAGAGTATTTGGAGCAGAGTAAATATGAACCATCTTTTAAATTTGTGCTGTTAGTGAGGTTAGTTTCCTAATGTTAGATATTAGTTATGGGTGGCATCTTGCTGTAGGACCTAAAAATCAAAATAGGCCATTGCATGAATTTCTTATTCTGGGTTCTTTACCCTCCAAGATAAATAAAAAAATCTGTCAATTTAAATTTTTGTAATGCACCACAAAGGCAGGGTAACCTAGGAAAGTTTACATGCAGTAATTTATACAAGATTACTAGTGCCTTTACTCCCAGCATTTTAGTATCATTTTCAGACACACATGACTTACAGAGGAATATCAGGTTATGGGCCATTTAGAAATACTAATGGAATTGTGCATCTACCCTTTCATAGATGAAATGAAATTCTCTTCCCTTCCACAAGTACTGTACGTCTCTCCCTAAGAGTTTAGCACTTCCCCTTGATTTTAATTACAGTGGTACCCTGAGTTTCGTACAGCTCCCAACTCGAACATTTATGTAAGTGTATTATTGTAAGTGTGTTTGTAAGTGTATTTTTGGGGGTCTAAAATGGGCTAATTTAATTTACATTATTCCTTATGGGAACAAATTCGTTCGGAACAGCCTTCTGGAATGAATTATGGCCGAAACTCGGGGTACCACTGTATATTGTAATTGGTCATTAGCATAAATAACCCACATACTACAGCACAAATGTGAATTCGTTTAGTATTAGACTGAGATAGTCTTGTGTAGACTAAAAAGTCTGTTATTTTTCTCTACTGTATCAAGTAATTAATCCATATTTTTATGGCTGAGAGCAGTGAGTGGCCTACACGTTAAAAATGCTTGATAACTATCACAGCTATTGCCTGTACTGTTGACTGTGAGATATTTATAGAGTATTGTATGATCAGTATATGGTATACTCCTTAACCATGTAGTATACATTTCTTGTCAGGTAATAGGGAAGGATATGAGTGAAGAACTGCTAAAGTACTTCCACGAGCCGGAGACTCACCTACACTCTGGAGGACACTTCTTACCCGCAACAGCAGCCCACAAAGTCGTATATGTGAAATTTTTGGAAGATATGAAACAGATTTGTATTGTATAAAATAATTTTTGTTATAACTTGAATGAAAGGTGTAAAAGTGGTATTAGGACATTGTTGAATGATTTCTATTAGCACTTCTGTACCTGTATTTTGCATATCGATAGATACTCGTACTAGCACATTTTTATACTCAAAATTTGTTTGGAACACTTGGCATATTTATTTCATTAATAAATTGAGAGATTACCCATTCATAACTTTATATTGCACAATGCAAGTGTTGCATTTACAACTTTTGTAGAAATGTATAATGGATCAGTGAGGTTGCAGTAGCTATGTGGGCAGTGGTGGACCTACATTTTTGGGGCCCCTTTGCAACCAGCAATGGCTAGCCTACATGATACTTTAATAACCTTTCAAGTTTTAACTAATTTTGTATTTGAATTAGTTTTTTGAAACCCTTCTCTTACAGTAGACAGTTTTTAAGGAATGTGGACTATTACTTCTGGAGCCCCTCTGGGGCTTTGTGCCACCTGACAGAGTCTGGTTGATCATTCAGTCCAGAGGGAAGTCTGGCTTAAAGCCATATTTTTTAGGGTTAACCCTAAGACCAGATGATTGATTGCTTCGAAGTTTAACAAGTTTTCCTTCATTATAATCAGTTTTTTTTTACTTTACCACTCAAACCCACATGGAGGAAATAAAAAATATTTAATGATTCCAGGGATAGGCCCCATGGGCATGCTCTCATGCCAGGCCAGGCCTGCTCTCAGTAGGCCTTTTATTAGTTCTGGGAATCATTTTTTCCCCCACCCCTGTGGCCTATTTATACAAAGTTGCACAAATCATAAAGGAAATGTAGAAATGCCAATTGAGTAATGGTAAAGTGTATACCGAATAAGTAAAGGATCTTGCACATTAATAAAGACCGGCAATCTTGCCAGAATACTAACCATTTAATAAGATTCAGTTTACTTGGTATGACACAAGGGTGGTAGTGTACCTTCCTGGATGGCACCTACTTGATGTGCTTTAGCCTTACAATGAGGCCCTGAAGTTAAGGATGCATTATCACGAGCCAGAGATCATAGAGCCCTAAAGAAATGGGTGATGGATTCACTCCAAGGAGAGGGAGGCATTTAATCTCTAGGTCAATAGCCTTTTGCATGCATTAATACATCTTCCTTTAACCCTTTGGGGGTCGGTGCCATACTAGTACGTTTTACGAGCAGGAGTCGGTGCCGTACTAGTACGCGAAAATTCTAGCGGCCTCAAATTAAGTGGGAAATGGCTGGTAGCCCTTCATATGAAAGAATGGGTCTGTGTGGTCAGTGTGTGCAGTATATAAAAAATCCTGCACCACACACTGCATAATGAGAGAAAAAAACTCTGACCGTTTTTTTCGTTTAAAACAGCAACTTTGCAATCTATTTTTGTATGGTATTTATTGATGTATTCTCGTTTTCTTAGTCTCATTTGATAGAATGGAAGATATATTACAGAAATAAAGATGATTTTGATTGGTTTGACAATGACAAGTACCTTGAAATTGAGCTCAAAGTAGCAAAAATGTTCGACTTTTGACGATATTCAAGAGTAAACAAATCACACCATGCATCCGATACACATCAACTGGCGAGTCTAATATTCATGCACAAGTGCTCTGCTATTATTTATACCATTTTTACAATGATGCAGTTGTATACATAACAGTAAATCTTCTATTTTTTGTGAGAATAAAAATTCAAAATGAAAATCAAAAGTAATGTAAGAGGGGCCTGGAGACGTGACTAATGAACAGAGAAAATGTTATTTTAGTGCCAGGAATGTCTGCCTTGTTTATTCTGGACCCTATTTTGAAATTGGCATCGTTTGAAATTTGTGTGAAATTGGCCAAATTGCCATTTTCTGACCACTATTTTGGGTAGTTGAAATTGATAAATAGGCGGTTTCTTGTACTCAATCGATAGAAGAAATGGAGTTCTAGCGAAATAGCTATAATTTTAGTAGACTGAAACATTGGAATTTGCCGAAAATAGGGCTCAAAGTGGGCGAAATCGCTGATGCGTAAATGTCATCGATACTGCTAACTTCGCGAAAGCATAATTCCGTTAGTTTTCGATCAAATTTCATAATTTTGGTGGCGTTATGATCGGAAAAAGATTCTTTATAATTTCATAAGAAAATTTTTTTTATTTTTTTTTTCAAAAAAATTTTCGACCCCAGGAACAGGTTTCCAAGAAGGCCTGTCGACCTCCAAAGGGTTAAGGCTTTTAAAACAGTACTGACCTACTTGGTTTTAAGGGGATTTCCTTGATGCTGTTGAAGGACTCTTGATCAGAGTTTATACTAGCCTATTTTTAATCAAACAAGATTACCTCCCATTCCCAGCTGCTATATAAACTTGTGTTTAGTATTTCATTATGCACATTAGAACGACATCATTAATGGTTGTTTATTCCATTATTTGGTTGTATCTACCAAAGTCTTTCACTCGGGACCATTATCTGAGCTTTTGGTTGAATCGCTTTGTTGGCTGCACTTTAAAAGGTCAGCAACCACTCCTATTAAAAATTAAAAAGGAGTCTTTATAGTTTTGGCCCAAGACCCTCTCAGTGGTGAACATTTTTGAAGTCCTGAAGCTTTAACTGTTATGAGGGCAGCCCTCTCTTTGCAACACCTCGTGCAGTAGACCCAAAAATTTGAGCAATGTGGATTGTCACTTCTGGGACCCCTCCAGGATTAGGGGCCCTGAAGCGTAAGCTTCATTAGTTTCATAGATCTGCCACTGGACCTTCAGGCAGATTTTAAATTGCTTTGTAAATGCTAATGTCAGTTATGCAGCACCTGGGAATGTAGTAAAATTGGTTTGATCCCAGAAAGAGGATTGGTTGATTTATGGGTTTTTTAAAGTATACAAAGGTCATTAAGGCTGCATATCTTCTCTACACCACCAGTCAAGAATACTTAATGCCTAAAATAGATCTAAGTACTAAACTTTGTATACCTTTCAGTGTATACATTGAAATAACTGGCTAAACACTTTTGTGTCAGCCACTACGTATTAAAGAAGTTCCTTGAAAAGTTTAGCTTAATTCCTTAAGGGTTGTGTAGTTTCTAGGAAATGGAAGCCGATTGGGTTCATTCTACACACAGGAATAGTAACTCCAGTGCCTTGGAACAAGAGCCCTTGAAGGGGGAAGAGCATTAGATGCTGAAGTCAGATCCAGCAAGGGAAGGGGAGAAAATCTGAGGTTGAATATACAGATTTCTTACCACCAGCTAATTTTTTTTTCTTCCTTCAAGGGGGTAAGGGGTGGAGGTGAATGCCTTAATGTTTAAGAGCTTCTTTTTCAAGAAACGGGAACTATGTCCTTGGATCAAATCTGACTAGTTTCATAGGTGCTATATAACCCTAACAGGTTAGTGCCTCATGAATATAAAATTGCATTAATTTTTGTCAGTCACTTTAAATGTCATTGTAAGCACCTTGCAACATAGCAATATCAATGGAAGCACCTTGCAACATAGCAATATCAATGGAAGCACCTTGCAACATAGCAATATCAATGGAAGCACCTTGCAACATAGCAATATCAATGGAAGCACCTTGCAACATAGCAGTATCAATGGAAGCACCTTGCAACATAGCAATATCAATGGAAGCACCTTGTAGCATAGCAATATCAATGGAAGCGCCTTGCAACATAGCAATATCAATGGAAGCACCTTGCAACATAGCAATATCAATGGAAGCACCTTGCAACATAGCAGTATCAATGGAAGCACCTTGCAACATAGCAATATCAATGGAAGCACCTTGCAACATAGCAATATCAATGGAAGCACCTTGCAACATAGCAATATCAATGGAAGCGCCTTGCAACAAAGGGACCAGACCCTCATGTACAGTTCAGGATATTAAAGGAAACGGTTTCATTGGCTTCGGTAACGAAGTCACTGCTGCTCAAACATTTCCTTTGTCCTGAACTGGGAATTCTGCCCATCTTGTCAGCATCACTATACCAATCTTTGTATCTGTGATCACTTTAATCTTAGCATGGATGTCAAGTTGGACGAGGATACTTGCTGACAAGCATAGTAGTGTGTGTTAAGCAGACATTTAGAGTTGTAAGACCTTATCAAATTGAAAAGTGCTAAAAGGGGGTGAGGAGAGCTGTTGCCCAAGGAAAATAGAGGAATAAATGTTGTAATGCTTTCTCTGTTAAGTGTTTGAAATTGCCATATGTTAGCTTTGCTCTGTAGGTAATTATCACTAAATTTGCATAACTGAGGAAGCATTGAACCTCTGGGAAAGGATGGGGGGGGGGAATAAAACCTTGGGAAGAGGCAATAAAAGTAAATCCAAATATGGGAAGGTCTGGTTCAACTCTTTTTAACCAAGATTATTATTATTATAATCAAAATTTTTAACCAAGAGTCCCTTGACATCAATTGACATTATTAAATGGTTATCAAATTTGTTTGTTCTAAGTGTTTCTCATAACAATTATGTATATCAATGGTATTATGCACCAAGAAAGGTGTTATCATATAGTTTATGGTGTTGAAGGTTTGCCATCCACCAAGGAGTAAATGTCTGGGTGAAGTTTGTTCCATAAACTGTATTCTTAATAAACTAATACAATGTCTCTGCTGCATCACAACAAATGTTTTATTTCTAAATGTTCACCATTTGCTCACATTTCCATGCTAATACTTTTACTGTTAAGACCTTTTTCCAATACAGTATTTTCACATTTAGTAAAATTATTTCCTCAATTGAATATTTTTCTCAATCCTGGGGAAGCCGTATACTTGTAGGGTTTGTACAGCATCTGAAGAATGGGAGGCACCGAGGGTTGATCTGAGGAAGTGGAGGAAAAACTTATTGGCATCCAGGACCCTTTGAGGGGGTGAATGGGGTCGACACAGCTTCATGGGTAATCTTTCAATATAAATGCTAAACCCACAGGGGTTAGTGCCTGGTGTCCTACTAGCAAAGAGTTCCATGAACTTTGAGCTGACCTTACCATATGTATTGGCTGTTCATTTTGTCTGAATATTGGGTTGAATTCCAGTTCCTGGCCCCAATGTGGTTAATTTACAGCACATGACAAGTGTCATGTTACATTATTGCAAAGGCTGAAGTCACAGCACCTGGGGAATGGAAGGGATGAAGGTGTAATTAGGTTTAATCTGAGGGAAGGTCAGTAGCTGCTCAAATTCCTTGGGAACCTTTCTTGACATAATGACCCTTATGGGTTTAGTGCTTAGTTCTGATTGTAATAAATTCCTTGGCCTCATGGCACTCCCTTGAAGGTTGGGTGTGACATGAATGGAAGAAACTGCAGTAATATGGTTTATACATTAGGAGGAAGTGCTAAACCCACAAGGGTAATAAAGCACCTGGGGAATGGGAAGCAATCTTCGAAGATGGGTAAACTCATCACTGCTCTTACTAACTCCTGCTATACTCTCCACCCTCACTAGTCTCTGATCAATCATATTCAACCTTCAGTGCATCCTTCCCTGCAGCCCTGTATGATCCATGTGGGTTTAGCATGTAGTTGATTATAAAATGGAAAGTGCTAAGCCCATAGGGGTATATTGCTAGGAGGTAATTAGGCATTTATAGGAACAAATAATTCCTCTAGGCCCTTGAAGAAAATTAAGTTAACACAGGCTAGTAGTCCTTCTAGTGCTCAATTGTTTAAAGAAATGATAAACACAAAGGGGTCATAGCATTTGAATGTGAGGCAATTGGGTTTTGTCCAAGAGAAAAAATACTTGCACCTTGGATCAAGGTGCCTCTTGAGATGTATAGCTCTGATTTCAGTGCCTGACAGGTCATAAGATTGACCAGTGTCACGACTCCTGGTGAATAAAAGTACTGCAGTGATCTAATTTCAGGTCTACTGCAGTGCTTTACTTTTCAGCAGTTAGATTAATTTCCCACTGTCTACCTGGGGGGTGTTCTGGGGGTTAATGTCCCCATTGCCTAGTCCTTGACCAGGGCTGATATTTTTTAAATTTACATAGAGAAAAACTTAAAGGCCAAGGAAACAAAAATTTAATTAACATTTTATTATTGCCAAAACTAGTCACAAGTGTGGAGAAAAAAAAATCATGCAATATAACTTAGCAGCTAAAAGATACAGGGCAGTTACCAATGTTAATGATTAGGTTAAGTCTGTATGTCACCTGTACACCAGTCAAGAATACTTTAATCACTGTTTTAAGTTAATGTACTGTGTACAGAATACATACACACATTTAAATCCATGTACATGCACTTGCTTGGTGCACACACCTTGAGTGACACAGAAGCATGTTACAGGCAGGTGTTTACCCTGTAAGGGTCATAAGAGGATAATGCCATAAATTTAGGACTTAATTTTGCAATTAGTACAAGTTTAGCAAACAGAATTGCTTCAGAAGCCAATGTTCCAACTCCTAAAAAACATTTACAAAGTACATATACAGAACCACTAAATTTCACAGATCAATTTGTACAGAAATTTTACAGGGGGTAGTTTATTTTATAGCTTCTAGAAAACTGACTACGTACTATGTACATATGTGTTACAGTATTTGATCTGTCTAAACACTACAAAATTTAAAATGTTCATAACCTGTTCATGGTTACAGGGATCAGCATCCCTGTGGCCCAGTCCACAACCAGGCATCTCTGTGGCAGTCTTGGACCTAGTATCTTCCATGGAAAAGGTAATAATACAGGAAGCAGTTTGAAAGGAGAATTGTTAAGTGAAATTATAAATGTGTAAGGTAATAATTATTAAACCTCATGCATGTTTGTGAAACATAAATCTGTATACAGTGGACCCCCAGCTAACGATCACCCCGGAAATCGTACAATTATGTAAGTATAATATTGTAAGTGCTTGTGGAAGTGTATTTTTGGGGGTCTGAAATAGACTAACCTACGTGACATTATTTCTTAAGGAAGTAAATTCATTCGGTAATGGCACTTGAGCAGGCTTCTGCAATGAACTTTGATCGTTAGCCGGGGGTCCACTGTATAGTATATATATTAAAATTAAGCAATAAACCCATGTGGATTATCCCACACAACATTGGAGGCTTGATTCTTGAACTGCTGATTAAGCTACACTACTTAAAATTAGTCTTTACTTACACATTTATGACACTAAAATTGTAGCTGTCTATGTGGTTTGTCCAACTACCATCATAAAATTTATACTGCATATAATAACTTATCACTAATAAATGCACAACTGGACAACACTTAAGAGATTAGCGCATGATTATGATTATTATAATCACCATAAATAATACATAGCTAGCATGCCGCTCCCCTTACTACCTATTCAGCAATATAATAGAAAAGTCGCATGTTGGCCATGAAATAATGGTCATCTCTTATTCAAACATAGCTGTGTGAACGTAGTTAGTGCTGTTTTTTATTATAATAATAATTATTCAAGCATAAGATAAAAAT
Organism: Cherax destructor; assembly: GCA_009830355.1. NCBI lineage: Eukaryota > Metazoa > Arthropoda > Malacostraca > Decapoda > Parastacidae > Cherax > Cherax destructor. Next base: position 160,251 of record WNWK01003141.1, read on the forward strand.
ATAGTAAAATTTAAATTAAATTTAAAAATTAACTTGATGGCTTAAGAATTAAGAGATGTCATAGTATTCCATGTTCACCAGCCCACCACGATGAGGTATGCGACTACGGACTGGACAGGGGGTAAATCGTCCGAAGACAAATCCTTTGTTGCCAAAGGAAAAATCTTTGTTGCGTGGAACCCAAACCACGAACCTGGTACAGTGGTACCTCGACTTACGATGGTCCCCAAACTCACCCTTTTATGTAAGTTTATTTTTTTAAATGTTTTTGTAAGTGTAATTTTGGGGGTCTAAAAGGACTAGTCTATTTTACATCATTTCTTATGGGGATAAATTCGTTTGGTAATGGCACTTGAACAGCATTCTGGAATGAAAAAATATCGTAAGTCGAGGTACCACTGTACTTTAGGATTATGGGTGGTAGCTAGGTTAATACTCAAAATCTCTCACCAGCAGCAAGCTGCCGATGATATGCTGGCGATCCACAAGATGTGGCGTTGAGGGAAAGATCAGTAGAAACAGTAGTAAGAGAATAAAAGATTAGGATTAAATTTAGTTGGAGATAAAGGCATGTGAACATAGTTCACTGCCTGAGGTCTGTGGACAGTGTCCAACTACCTAAAACAATTATTCAGTCCACTGTCTGGTAAACCAGAAATTCCTATAGTAGTGTGAATTGGGTGACCACAATACTAGTCTCCTGGTCCCAGCTCAACCAAAACTCTCCCTCCTCCACCTCCTTCCATCTGAAATGATTGATTGTGATTACAGTATGCTGTAAGAGCTGATTTGTCTCGACAACCCTGTGACCTGTTTCTGGAGTTTTGTACCCTCTCAGCCTGACTAATTTTTGATAGCCTGTTTAACTAGTGTTACTGTTGGCAATCCACTGGCCCACATATCCATAAAAACCTGCTTGATCCAGCACTTGGAAAATATAATTATCAAGTTTCCCCATTATTTTTTTAACAATTGTTCTGTCACTATTTCTGATACATTGTTAGTAGCAGGTAAATAATCTTGGGGACATTGATACTGTTTGTTCATCTCCAAATTTTTTTTAACACATTGGCCATTTTCCACTAAGGTAGGGTGACCCGAAAAAAAAAATTTCACCATCATTCATTCTATTGCTCTCTTCACAGAGGCGAGCCAATACTACATTTCAGTTGCCTCTCCAAACTGCAAATATCCCCACCCCTCCTTCAGAGTGTATGCACTGTGCTTCCAACTTTCAAGATTCAAATCTGGCTAACCAGTTTTCCTGAATCCCTTCACAAACTGTCAACTTACTTATGCTCCAACAGCTCATCAAATTCCAAATGCCATTGGCCTCCACTCCTAACATGCTCACACATGCCTGCTGGTTGTCCAAGCCCCTCACACACAAAACCTCCTTTATGCACACCCTCCAACCTTTCATAGGATGACCCCTACCCCGCCTTCCTTCCACTTCAGATATACTCTCCAAGTCATCCTATTTTGCTCCACCTCTCTAAATGTCAAAACCCTCATCTGCCCTCTGGATAATACTTTTAGTAACCCCACACACAGTAATCTCCAAGCGACAAATTCTCTACATAATATTCACACCACATTGCCCTCAGATATGGCAACGCCACTGTCTCCAGCCTCCTCCTCCTCGCTGCAACATTCACAACCAATGCTTCACACCCATATAAGTGTGTTTGTATCACTATACTCTGATATATTCCCCTCTTCGGATCCATGGATAATGTTCTTTGTCTCCACAGATGCCTCAATGCACCACCAACCTTTTCTCCTTCAATTCTATAGTTCACTTTGTCTTTCATGAATCCACCTGCTGAAAAGTCCACTGAACACATTTACTTCCTCCATACTACCTTCCTACAATCTCTCATTGCTTAAATTTTTTATCATCACCTTGCTCTTTACTATGTTCACTTTTAATTTCCTTCTACATACCCTGCCGATGATATGCTGCTGATCCACAAGATGTGGCATTGAGGAAAAGATCAGAAGAAACACTAGTAAGAGAATAAAAGATTAAGATTTTATGATTGAGGTAGGGTCACCCAAAAAAGAAGAAACACTTGCACCATCATTCATTCTATCGCTCTCGTGACAGGCGAGCCGCTATTACAGTTCAGATGTTTCTCCGAACTGCAAATCCCCCCACCCCTCCTTCAGAGTGTAGGCACTGTGCTTCCCACCTTCATGACTCAAATCCAGCTAACCAATTTTCGTGAATCCCTTCACAACTTGTCACCTTGCTCACACTCCAACAGGTCATCAAATTCCAAATACCATTGGCCTCCACTCCTAACATGCTCACACATGCCTGGTGGTTGTCCAAGCCCCTCACACCCAAAACCTCCTTTACCCACTCTCTCTCCAACTTTTCATAGGACGACCCTAACCCCGCCTTCCTTCCACTACAGTTATACTCTCCAAGTCATCCTATCTTGCTCCACCTCTCTAAATGTCCAAACCACCTCAACAACCCCTCCTCTGCCCTCTGGAAAATACTTTAATTAACCCCACACATCCTAATCTCCATGCTAGAAATTCTCTGCACAATATTCACATCACACATTGCCCTCAGATATGGCATCTCCACTGTCTCCAGCCTCCTCCTCACTGCAACATTCACAACCCATGCTTCACACCCATATAAGAGTATTGGTATCACTATACTCTCATATATTGCCCTCTTTGCCTCCATGAATAATGTGCTTTGTCTCCACAGATACCTCAATGCACCACCCACATTTTTTCCTTCAATTCTATGGTTCACATTGTCTTTTCATAAACCCATCCTCTTACAAGTCCACTCCCAAATATCTGAAAACATCCACTTCCTCCATACTACCTTCCTCCAATCTGATATCCTAAATTTTTTGTTACCCTTATCACCTTGTTCTTTCCAATGTTCACTTTTAATTTCCTTTTACATATCCTCCCCAACTCATCCACCAACCTTAGCAACTTCTTTTCAGAATCTGTCTGCGACTACCGGACTGGACAGGGGGTAAATCGTCCGGAGAAGAATCCTTTGTTGCCAACAGAAAAATCTTTGTTGCGTGGAGCCCCAAATCACGAACCTGGTACATAACGACATAATCTTAGTAAATAAGAGAATGTTATTACGTACCAGAGGTACTTTAAGATTATGGGTGGTAGCTAGGTTACCGCTCAAAATCTCTCACCAGCAGCAAGCTGCCGATGATATGCTGGCGATCCACAAGATGTGGCGTTGAGGGAAAGATCTGAAGAAACAGTAGTAAGAGAAAAAAAGATTAAGATTATATGTTGGAGATAAAGGCATGTGAACGTAGTTCACTGCCTGAGGTCTGTGGACAGTGTCCAACTACCTAAAACAATTATTTAGTCCACTGACTGCAAGGTGCAGTAATATAAATATCTTTTTATTACTGTTCACAGTCAACTGACTGGTTAATTAATGATCACAGTCCACTAACTGGATAGCACAGTATATGATGTACAAATGCATTTCATTATCCTTCAAAGTCCATAGACTGGAAAATGGTTCAGAGAACCAATGCTGATCCAATAACTTGAGGGATGGTCTTCAGGTTATTAACATAAAAGAACTCAATAAAGCAAAGTAGGGAGGCATATTTTCAATGGGTTTTTCCAGTCCTTCCATTCGATGCTACACATAAACGACGACATCCAATATCAACTTGCTATTATATCAACATGGGCAGGCATACAAAAACTTAGCCAAACATATTGCTTGATCCAGGAATCAAACCTGGGTCCTCTTAGCTGTGAGCCAAGTGCTCAGCCACTGAGTAATGGACAGAGTCCATTCATTTATCTGACAGAACAGTAGCTCTTTCACTGGGTACAAACATTTTCCTGGTGTACTAAAAGTGCAAGTATTTAAGCATGAAGCTTCAGGTCAAGTGTTCCAGTTGACGCTGGTACCCACCTCAAAGAATGGCAAGAAAAAAGCCAAAGCTGACGAAGTCCACTGCCTTAAGCATTTTTCACCTCACCTCAAGTCTTATTCCTATTTTTAAAACTGACAAAGCAGTTCTCCTGGAGTTTTAACTTACAATAAGTTTCCTGACTTTTCAATTTACAAACTAGAGAAGGTGCCCGGCTGACTGCAGTACCTGACTACTCAAGTCATGGCTTGCACTTTATACAATAGACATGCAGCTGATAATGTCAATAAACTTTGGCTGTCTTCCCTGCTTAGTCTTTACTAAACACATGAAAAAATGAGTAGGATCACAAGCCTATTAAGTCTGCTAGAATAGAATTCAGCTAAGGTCCAAAGCATGGAGAGGACAAACTTCAAGACACTGGTCAATGTGTCAATTTTAAAGTGAACATCGACTGCTCAAGTCTATACCCAAGATTTTCACCCCATACTTGCCCTGCAGATTTAGTAGGGCATTTTCCAGCAACACCCATGGACACATTCCAGTGTACAAGTCTAGGTACCTCCAGTGATAGTGGTACTCTTGCACAGCCTGGCCTGTCTTAGGACACCCAGTTCCCATCCCTGAAAAGGGAAATTTCTGAGGCACGATTTCCAGACCTGGAGAAGTTCAAAGTTGGATTAGGCATAACCAAACAAATGGTCACCATTGCCCACTGCACAGAATATCCATCTATATTATGTCACCAGTTTCAAGAGACACTGACGCCTAATTCCCAGTGTAAGCCAAGAGTGCTATATCTGTCAGTAGACACCATAGTAGGCATTGTTTGCTATGCTACCAACATGACCACCATAAATACCTGGAGTATACCTGGAGAGGGTTCTGGGGGTCAGTGCCCCCATGGCCCGGTCTGTGACCAGGCCTCATGGTGGATCAGGGCCTGATCAACCAGGCTGTTACTGTTGGCCACATGCAACCCAACGTACAAACCACAGCCCGGCTGGTCAGGTAATGACTTTAGGTGCTTGTCCAGTGCCTGCTTGAAGACAGCCAGAGGTCTATTGGTAATCCTCCTTATGTATGCTGGGAGGAAGTTGAACAGTCTTGGGCCTACCTGGAGAGATTTCCAGGGGTCAACGCCCCCGCGGCCCGGTCTGTGACCAGGCCTCCTGTTGGACCAGAGCCTGATCAACCAGGCTGTTACTGCTGGCCACACGCAGTCCAACGTACGAACCACAGCCCGGCTGATCAGGTACCGACTTGAGGTGCCTGTCCAGTGCCTGCTTGAAGACAGCCAGGGGTTTGTTGGTAATCCCCCTGATGTATGCTGGGAGGCAGTTGAACAATCTTGGGCCCCTGACACTTATTGTGTTGTCCCTCAACGTGCTAGTGGCACCCCTGCTCTTCATTGGGGGGATGTTACATCGCCTGCCAAGTCTTTTGCTTTCATAGGGAGTGATTTTTGTGTGCAAGTTTGGTACTAAGCCCTCGAGAATTTTCCATGTGTATATAATAATGTATCTCTCTCGCCTGCGTTCTAGAGAGTACAGGTTTAGGAACTTCAAGCGTTCCCAGTAGTTGAGGTGGTTTATCGCACTTATGCGTGCGGTGAAGGTTCTCTGCACATTTTCAAGGTCAGCAATTTCACCCGCCTTGAAAGGTGCAGTTAGTGTGCAGCAATATTCCAGCCTAGATAGAACAAGCGATCTGTAAAGTGTCAACATGGGCTTGGCATCCCTGGTTTTGAAGGTTCTCATTATCCATCCTGTCATTTTTCGAGCAGATGCAATTGCTACTTTGTTATGGTCCTTGAAGGTGAGATCCTCTGACATGATCACTCCCAGGTCTTTGACATTAGTTTTCGCTCTATTGTGTGGTTGGAATTAGTTTTGTACTCCGATGAGATTTTAATTTCTTCACGTTTCCGTATCTGAGTAATTGAAATTTCTCATCATTGAACTTCATATTGTTTTCTGCAGCCCATTTAAAGATTTGGTTTATGTCTGCTTGGAGTCTTGCAGTGTCTTCAACGGTGGACACTGTCATACAGATTCGGGTGTCATCTGCAAAGGAAGACACAGCACTGTGGCTTATATCCCTGTCAATGTCTGATATGAGGATGAGGAATAGGATGGGAGCAAGTACTGTGCCTTGTGGAACAGAGCTTTTCACAGTAGCTGCCTCAGACTTTACTCTGTTGACTACTACTCTTTGTGTTCTACATGTTAGGAAATTATAGATCCATCTATCAACTTTTCCTGTTATTCCTTTATCACGCATTTTGTGTGCTATTACACCATGGTCACACTTGTCAAAGGCTTTTGCAAAATCTGTGTATATAACATCTGCAGTGCTAGTGGCACCCCTGCTTTTCATTGGGAAGATGTTGCATCGTCTGTCGAGTCTTTTGCTTTCATAGGGAGTGATTTTCGTGTGCAAGCTTGGTACTAATCCCTCTAGGATTTTCCAAGTGTAAATAATCATGTATCTCTCCCACTTTCATTCTAGGGAGTACAGGTTGAGGAACATGAGTCTGGATAAGTAATGTAAGCATTTATAACAGGATGCTAACACATCATCTCACACTGCAAATGTGCAAGATACGTTGTTGTATACAATCCTAACTGGGCCTAGTTGTAATTTATGCCAAGAAATATTTAATTATAAAACGTACAAAACATTGCAAAATCTGGTTATCAACTGTTGCATGTGATTCTGCTGAAACATGAACAACAGTGGGCCTGCCATGGCAGGTGCTGCCCTGCCACAAGCAGGTGTCATAGCCTTACAAAGAAAAAGGAGGATTCAAATTCAAATTCTTTATTTCATGTAATACAAGGTGGGGGGTACTTACAGTTATACATTAAAGTTGATATTACAAGATGGCCAATAATATGCCTAGGTATGCCTAGGCTTTTCAGGCAGTCTTATGATAGGTCTTACTCAATAGCTATACAATGAATATACAGATTGTAAGGTTAGGTTAGGTTTACAAAATTTAGGTACTGGAATTTAAACATTGAGAATTTAACAATTAGTATAAGAAGTTAGCAATTAGTTTATATATTAATGATAAAGGTGATATATTGGCATAATATAGTTTCTATATTGGAGTGTCTTAGGCAAACTTATGACTAGCTTAAGTATTATGAAGCAATAGTTGTATTAGAATTTTGGTTAGAACTGTGCAAATTAAGGGGAATCACAGATATCAATAAGTGTATTTTGCTGTGGTTAGTAATGTGCAAATTAAGGAGAATCACAGATATCAATAAGTGTATTTTGCTGTGGATATGTGCAAGATAAAGTAGTTTTCGTATGGTTAACTACCGGTTGGGTGCGTAAGTGAGATAAGATGTTTTTTAACGGTGCTTTTGAAAATGGAGGTTGTGTCTGCAGTTCTAGAGTTTTCAGGCAGGGAGTTCCAGATTTTAGGCCCTTTTATGCGAATTGAATTTTTGTATAGATTTAGTCGGACACGGGGAATGTCAAAGAGATGTTTATGTCTGGTATTATGTCTATGGGTCCTGTCATAACTGTCAAGAAAGTGTTTTAGCTCAGGGTTAAAGTTGGAATTAATGGTTCTATAAATGTAGATAGCAGAGTAGTAAGTATGGATGTTCTGGACAGTGAGTAGGTTTAGGTCTTTGAAGAGTGGGGGGGTGTGCTGCCTAGCGTTGGATTGTGTGATAATTCTTACTGCGGCTTTTTGTTGGGTTATTATTGGCTTTAGGTGGGTAATTGCTGTTGATCCCCATGCACAAATGGCATATGTGAGGTAGGGATAGATGAGTGAGTAGTATAAACAAACAAACAAAACAAACAAACAAATTTTATTTCATTGCAGATTACATGGGTATCGGAAGTTACAATGTAAATTGAGTGCAAGGAGAGCCACTGACATGCCATGGCATTAGGGGCAGCTTATTCTAGTCCTTAAAAACTATGTACTTAATATTAGAGAAATTTATTGAGTTTATTCTAGTTAAAAATTATTTTCAAAATTACAATATGATGAAATTTTACTGTTTAAATTATTATATAATGATATTAGATCTTAGATTGTTACAGGTGTTAAGATTCTTGAATGATAATATGGAATTGAGATTATCTTAAGGAAAATAACATTGAGCATTTTTGACATTAACTTATATGAGTAGGGGGTAACATAATAGTAACATATTATTAAAAATTGAGATTATCGTATAGGAAAGTAACAATGAGCATTTTTCAAAGTAGTTTATAGTATGATCATTTAGGTTTGGGTGAGTAGGTGGTTTTGAGTTGAGTCTTAAATTGATTTTCAGACAAGATTATCTTAATATTTACTGGTAATGAATTCCAGATTCTGGGGCCCTTTATGTGCATAGAATTTTTACATAGGTTGATATGAACACAGGGTATATCAAAAAGTGATCTGTGTCATGTGTTGTGGTCATGGGTCCTATTAAAGTTGGTGAGGAGAGTTTTGAGCAGAGGGTTTATATTAGAGTGTAAAGTTTTATATATGTAGTAGGCACAAGAGTAAGTATGAATGTTCTTTACGGTGAGTAGTTTGAGACTTTTGAATATTGGTGGAGTATGCTGTCTAGAGTGGGAATTTGTTATCATTCTGACTGCGGCCTTTTGTTGTGTTATGAGTGGTCTAAGGTGATTTAACGTTGTTGATCCCCATGCACAGATTCCATAGGTGAGATACGGGTAGATAAGTGAATGATATAGTGCAAGGAGAGCTGATTGAGGTACATAATAGCGTATCTTTGATAATATGCCTACTGTCTTCGAGATTTTCTTGGAAATTTGTTGTATATGTGTTTGGAATTTAAGGCTACTGTCAAGGTGGATTCCTAGGAATTTTCCCTCTGTGAGTCTTGTGATGGGTGTACCATTAAGTGTTATGTTAAGTGGAACATTTGTGGCTTTGCTTCCAAACTGTATGAAGTAGGTCTTGTCAGTATTGAGAGTAAGCTTGTTAGTCGTCATCCATGTTGATATTTTCTGTAATTCGGCATTAACAGTGTTGGCCAGTATAACTGGATTTGGGTGAGAGAAGACATATGTTGTGTCATCTGCAAATAAAATGGGTTTGAGTAGTTGTGATGCATTCGGTAGGTCATTTATGTAAATGAGGAATAGGAGTGGCCCCAGGACACTTCCTTGAGGACTCCGACTGTAATTGGTTGTGTGGAAGAGTTCGCTCCATTTGTGTACACGTATTGGCTTCTGTTGGTGAGGTATGATTTTAGGTAGTTGAGTGGGTGCCCCTTATACCATAGTGTGCTAATTTTGTGAGCAGTAAATCATGGTCGACTGTATCAAAAGCTTTGCGGAGATCAATGAAGATTCCCAGTGGGACTTCTTTTTTCTCAAGTGCTGTATATATTAATTCCAACATGTGCGTAATAGCATCGTTTGTGCTCTTGTTTGTCCTGAATCCAAATTGACAGGGGTTGAGTACATTGTGTGAGACGAGGTAGGAATAGATTTGTCTATGAATTAATTTTTGAAGATTTTAGAAAGCAATGGTAAATTAGAAATTGGTCTATAATTATTCAGGTCTGTTTGATCACCTCCTTTGTGGATCGGGGTGACCCTAGCTATTTTGAGAATTGATGGAAAGGTAGAGGCTTCAATGGATTTATTGAATAGTGTTGCTATAATTGGTGACAGTACCTGTGAAGCTTTTTGTACATAAAGTTGGTAGGCTGTTTATGTCTCCTGCCTTGTTTTTAAGGGTGTTGATTATGAGAGAGACTTCAATTGGGTTGGTAGGAGCTAGGAATAGCGTATTAGGGTAGGTGTTTGTGAGGTAGTCTGTTGGACGGGTGTTTGAGCTTGGGATTTTACTCGCTAGATTCTTTCCTATGGTGGAGAAGAAAACATTAAGTCTGTTTGCTGTCTCAGTAGGTGAGAGTAGGGGTTCATCTGCTCTTGATAATTTGGTGGTGTTGTTTTTCGCTATCTTATTATTTCCTAGAATTGCAGATAGGGTCTTCCAGGTCTTTTTCATATCACCTTTTATGTTCTGGAGTCTGTTCTCATAATACAATTTTTTTGATCTCCTTATCAGGCTGGTAAGGGTTGATGAGTAGCGTTTGGATTGTTCTCTGGTTATTAGACCCCTTCTGTATTGTTTTCATATTGGTGCCTTTTGTTAATGGATTTAAGGATGCTGGGTGTTAGCCAGGGATTGTTAAGTCTCTTAGCTGTGATCTGTTTAGTTTTTAGGGCAATGTTTGTTATAGAGGTGGTGGGTTTTGTTAAGGAAATTCTTGATGCATTCATTAGTATCTGTATATGTTTCTAACTCATTATGCCAGTCAATGTTAATCATAGCTGTTATAAAGTTATTTACAGCTGACTCATTATGTAGTCTGAAGGTAACTTTTGTAATATCTAGGGCAATTTACCAAGATTAGTTATGAAAAGGTCGGATAGTGGTCTGTGGTGTTGTCTGTGATGATGCCTGATTTTAGAGGGGCTATAGTATTAGTCCAGATGTGGTCTAGTAATGAGGTACTAGTCTCGGAGATTCTTGTAGGTTTTGATATTGTTGGTAGTAACAAGCAGTTGCTCATAGTGTTTGTGAATTCTGTTACTTGTGGGTCCTGGTCATGTAGGAGATTTATATTGAAGTCTCCTGTGAGCAGCAAATGGTCTTTGTTCATGTGTGCATCAGTTATTAGGTTACCTAGTTTTTCACTAAAATGGTGAATGTTTGACTGTGGTAATCTGTAGATGTTTATCACTGTGAGGGGTTTTTGCAGGTCTTTTGATTTAAATTTAGCTATAATATATTCTCCATGCTCATCCCTTATGCAAGAGTTGTTGATACATTCAAGTTGATCTGAGTAATATATAGCTATTCCACCCCCTCGCTGATCTGTCCTACAATTGTGAATGGCTGTGTAACCTGGGATGGCATAGACATCTGTAGTATCAGGCTTCAGCCAGGTCTCAGTGAGTGTGATGATTGACATATTGGTCTGGAGGGATTGGAGTAGTGCTGTGAGGTCATCATAATGTTTGCTCAAAGATCTAACATTGTAATTGAAGATAGTTATGTTATTGTTGGCTCTGAGTAATGTCTTTGCTTGATCTGCTGTGTAATAGTTACAGTTGCTGTTGGAATCATGTAAGTCATTTAATAATAATAATAATAATAGTGTGAGTAGGGCTGATTGTGGTACATAATACCGTATCTTAGAGAGGATCCCCACAGTTTTGGACACTTTCTTTGTTATGTGTTGGATATGGGTGCTGAATTTCAGGCTGCTGTCAAGGTGAAGGCCCAGGAACTTGCCCTCGTTATGTCTAGCAATAGGTGTAGAGTTGATCTTAATGTTTAATTGTGGATCATCTGTTCTGTTGCCAAACATAATATAGAAGGTCTTATCAGTGTTGAGTGTAAGTTTATTGGCTGTCATCCATGTTGATATTTTTATTAATTCGTCGTTAACAATGGTATTAAGCGTGGCAAGGTTTGTGTGGGAGATGACATAAGTTGTGTCGTCAGCAAAGAGTATTGGTTTCAGGTGTTGTGATACATTGGGAAGATCATTGATGTATAAGAGGAAGAGCAGGGGACCAAGGACACTTCCTGCGGTACTCCGGTGTCTAGTGGTAGTGTCGTGGAGGATGTATCTTTAATAGTGACATACTGGTACCTATTAGTGAGGTAGGATTTGAGGTATGCTAGTGCATGACCTCTTATTCCATAGTGGTCAAGTTTGTGGAGTAGGATGGTACTAACTGCCACCATGTGAGAAATCAGTGTGACAACTGCAGCAGTATACATGAGCAATGCAACTGCCTCACAAGATAGTGCTACATATATAGCACTAAGAGCCACATAGTAAGGTGTTACAGGAATGGGAAAGGGGGGTCAGTCTTCCACATCTGAATGCACAACACATCAGTACTTGAAGTGGATGGGCTACTGCAGTAAAAGACCACACTCGGTTCCACTCCTGTCAGCTAAAACCAAGAGACTGAGGCTACAGTGGCACAGGCTCACTAGAACTGGACAGTAGAAGACAGGAAAAATGTCACTCGGTTTGACGAATTGCGATTTCTGCTGCAACATGCAGATGGTAGGGTTAGAATCTGGCATAATCCTTTGGGAAGTGGTGGATGTGTTGTGACAGAAAACTATGATCATGGACATGGCAATTGCAGCCACCACAAATAGCCTTCAATGCTTATGTCGCTGTAGACTGCCCCACCGAGTGGTCTCGGTATCCTATTGAATACTGGCAGTGGCAGAAACAGGTGCCGAGGCTTGCTTGGCAAGCTCCAAAACACTGAGACTGTCCAACACACAACTAGCGGATGCCTGTCTATATTGTATCACAGACTGGTAAACCAGAGATGTCTGCAAAACCGAAATTCCTATAGTATTGTGAATTGGGTGACCACCATACTAGTCTCCTGTCCCCAGCTCAACCAAAACTCTACCTCCCTCTTTCCATTTGAAATGATTGTGATTAAACCATACCACGGGTGGGGATCGAACCCGCAGTCAAGAGTCTCAAAACTCCAGTAGTGATTGTGCTTACATTATGCCCTGCTGATTGATGTCTTGACCCTGTTTCTGGAGTTTTTGTAACCTCTCAGCCTGGCCATTTTCTGTTGATTGCATGTTTAACTAGGGTGTCACTGTTGGCAATCCACTGGCCCACATATCCATAACAGCCTGCTTGATCCAGCACTTTTAAAATATAATTATCCAGTTTCCCCATAATTTTTTTTAAAAATTGTTCTGACACTATTTCTGATACATTGCTGGTAGCAGGTAAATAATCTTGGAACAATGATACTGTTTGTTCATCGTCTCCAAATTTTTTTAACACAGTAGCCATTTCCCACTAAGGTAGGGTGACCTGAAAAGAAGAAACACTTTCAACTCCATTCATTCAATTGCTCTCTTGACAGAGGTGAGCCGTACTACAGTTGGTGCCCCCCCAAACTGCAAATCCCCCACCTCCTTCAGAGTGTGGCACTGTGCTTCCACCTTCAGGATTCAAATCTGGCTAACCAGTTTTCCTGAATCCCTTCACAAATGTCACCTTGCTCACACTAAAACAGCACATCAAATTCCAAATGCCATTGGCCTCTACTCCTAACATGCTCACACATGCCTGCTGGTTGTCCAAGCCCCTCACACACAAAACCCTTTACACACTCTCTCCAACCTTTCATAGGATGACCCCTACCCGCCTTCCTTCCACTACAGATATACTCTGAGTCACCCCATTTTGCTCCTCCTCTCTAAATGTCAAAACCACCTCAACAACCCCCTCCTCTGCACTCTGGATAATACTTTTAGAAAGCCCACATCCTTATTTCCAAGCTGAAATTCTCTGCATAATATTCACCACATTGCCCCAGATAATGGCATCTCCACTGTCTCCAGCCTTCTCTCCTCCTCGCTGCAACATTCACATCCAATGCTTCACACCCATATAAGTGTTTGTATCACTATACTCTAATATTTTCCCCTCTTTGGATCCATGGATAATGTTCTTTGTCTCCACAGATGCCTCAATGCACCCCCACCTTTTCTCCTTCAATTCTATAGTTCCTTTGTCTTTCATGGTTCATCTGCTGATAAGTCCACTCCCAAATATCTGAACACATTTACCTCCACACTACCTTCCTCCAATCTGATATCCAATCTTTGATTGCCTAAATTTTGTTACCCTCATCACCTTACTCTTTCCTATCTTCACTTTTAATTTCCTTTTAAATGCCCTCCTAAATTCGTCGACCAACCTTTGCAACTTCTCCTTAGAATCTCTCAAAAACACAGTTTTCATCAGCATTTAAAACAACTGTGACAACTCTCACTTTGTATCAGATCCAAATATTTTTAAACCCACACCTCTGCACAACACTAGCATTCACTTATTTTAGAACTCCATCTATAAATATGTTAATCAACCATACATCTCAGCTGTTAGTGGACATGCATGGTGCAGCAGTGGACATGCTTGGTGGCAGTGGACATGCTTGGTGCAGCAGTGGACATGCTTGGTGCAGCAGTGAACATGCATGGTACAGTAGTGGACATGCTTGGTGCAGTAGTGAACATGCATGGTACAGTAGTGGACATGCTTGGTTGCAGTAGTGAACATGCATGGTACAGTAGTGGACATGCTTGGTGCAATAGTGAACATGCATGGAATGCAGTGGACATGCTTGGTGCAGTAGTGAACATGCATGGGTAAGAGTGGAAAACTTGGTGCAGTAGTGGGCAAAGCATGGTACAGTAAAGTGGACATGCTTGGTGCAGTAGTGAACATGCATGGGGACAGTAGTGGACATGCTTGGTAAACAGTAGACATGCATGGTACAGTAGTGGACATGCTTGGTGCAGTAGTGAACGATGGTACAGTAGTGGACATGCTTGGTGCAGTAGTGAACATGCATGGTACAAAATAGTGGACATGTCTTGGTGCAGTAGTGAACATGCATGGTACAGTAGTGAACATGTGGTCAAAGATGGACATGCTTGGTGCAGTAGTGAACATGCTTGGTACAGTAGTGGATGTTGGTTGCAGTAGTGAACATGCTGGTACAATAGTGGACATGCTTGGTGCAGTAGTGAACATGCATGGGGACAGCAGTGGACATGTTGAAGTTTTGTGAACATGCATGGTACAGTAGTGGAATACTTGGTGCAGTAGTGAACATGCATGGTACAGCAGTGGGCTCGGTGCAGTAATGAACATGCATGGTACAGTAGTGGGGGGTGCTTGGTGCAGTAGTGAACATGCATGGTAATAGTGGACATGCTTGGTGCAGTAGTGAACATGCATGGTACAGTAGTGGACATCCTTCGTACAGTAGTGGACATGCTTGGTGCAGTAGTGGACATGCTTGGTGCAGTAAGTGAGTATGCATAATTTTAGTAGTGGACATGCTTGGTGCAGTAGTGAACATGCATGGTACAGTAGTGAACATGCATGGTACAGTAGTGGACATGTTTGGGTTTGCAGGGGAACATGCTAAAAAGTAGGGGACATGTTGGGGTGCAGAGTGAACATGCATGGTACAGGGGGAACATGCAGGGGTACAGTAGTGGACATGCGGTGCGGGAGGAACATGTTTGGTACAAAAGGGGACATGTTTGGTGTGAACATGGGGGGAAAAAGTAGGGGCTGGATGAAAAAAAGTGAACATGCATTACAGGGAATTTTTGGGCGTAGTGAACTGCTTTTTTGGGAAGGGGACATGGGTGCAGAGTGAAATGCTGGAAAATTTTTTTCCCCCCGGTTTTTCCCAAAATTCTTCCCAAAGCTTTCAATCCTAAGAACAAATTTTTTTCAGAAATAATGCCCAAAGGGTTGTCTTTTTTAAACCCCCAAAAATACACTTCCCATTCCCGAAAATACACTTCCCCATAAATTTTGGGTTTTTTGGAGATGAAAAACCAGGGACCACTGTAGGGGACATGCTTGGTACAGTAGTGAACATAAACATACAGTGGACCCCGATTTCCCGAAAACTTCCCCCCAAAAAGGTCTGCTAAATGCCTTTTAAAAAAAATTTTTTAAGGAAAAATTTCACGAAGGTTTTTCCCTTTTTCCCCCCAAAAAATACCCCACAAGAACTTAAAATTATACTTTACATAATTCCCCTTGGGGGTATTCGTTAACCGAGGGTCCACTGTTCCATGAAAAAAAGTTAACATGTTTTACAATACTAGACATGCTTACATGCTTGGTACAGCATATGACAGGGCCTCAATCAAAAAAATTTCCATAAAATTTTTTAGAATAAAAAGTTATTTAATTTTAAAAACCATAATAAGTCCAATATTCTTCGCAGACTGGTGGTGATTGTGGTGTGTTGTTGTAGGTAAAAGAAAAGTGGTAGGGTGGAAAAAAAAGGTTCATAGTACAGGTACAGTGGATCCTAAAATATAAATAAAAAAATTAAAATTTAAAAAAATTTGCCTAGTTTTGATTAATTAAATTATATATAGGGAAGGTGTCAAAATTTTAAAACATATTGAAAAAAAATTTTTTTCTAAAAAAAAACGTTAATTGTACATTTTTATCTTTTTAAAAAGAAAATCTTTTTGGGGAAAAAAAATGGGGTAATCTAAAGTACTGAATAAAATTAATAGAACTTCCCGCCCAAAAAAAACGAAACAATTGAAAAAAAAATCTTTAAAAAGGGGAAAAAAGAAAAAAATACAATACAAATAAAACACTAAAAAAAGATATAATTAAAAAAAAAGTAACATTATGAATAAAAAGTTTTATTGAATCCCCCAAAAAATAAATTTTAATTCCGTTTTTGATTAAAAGAAAATGTTTATAATGTCCCCTTACCAGTAAAATTAAAAAAATTGGGGTGTAAAAAAAAAGGCTGTGAATAACTTTTAAACAAAATAACTGAAACATTGGGTTTTAAATAATATTTTTTAAAAACATTAAATCCAATGGGTTTAGTGCCCCCCCCTAATAATAAAAGGCTGTAAAAAACATTTGGGTAAACATTACTGTAAATAACATTTTTAAAATATTTAATTGTAAATACCAAAAAAATGAAATATCATTAAATTGTAAAAAACAAATGTAAACAAAAAATTTAAATAAAATGAAAAAATTAAATTATAAAAAACACGGGGCTGTAAACTTTAAAAATTTTAACATTGAGCTGTAAACATTAGGCTGTAAATATGTGAATGGTAAAAAACTTTGTAAAGTCAAATGAGGTACATCAGGGCCCCACATAAAGGGGCAGACCCCCCCAAAGTGAGTCCCCCGGGCCCCCAAAAGGGGGAAACCCCAGGGGGACCAAGGGGATATGTCAGGGGCCCTGAGATCTCAGTGGTCCCAAATTAAAACCTCAAGCTTTGGGGTGAAACCCAGGGGAAAAATAAAGCTCCTAGGCCAAATGAAACTTCAGGGCCCCCCAAAGGGTTTAAACCCCAATTTGAGCCCCGGGGGCCCCATGAATGAGATTCGGGGCCCCCAAAAAAAGACCTCAGGGTGAAAAAAAACAAAACCTCTGGGGTCCCAAATGGGGCCTCGGGGGGCCCCAAAAATGAGTCCTCGGGGGGGAAAAAAACCCGGGGGGGCCCCCACATGGGGGCCCCCCGGGGGGCCCCGGTCAGACCCCCCAGGGCCCCAAAAAAAACCCTTTTTTTAATCAATGGGAAAAAATTCATTAGTAGAAATTTTTTATTATTATTACTACTAAAAAAAACACTAAACAATGGTTTACACCCAAAAAAAAATAAATCAACATTTTTTTAATTTTTTTTAAATTTTTTTTATAAAAAAATTTTTTGACACATTAAGGGGGAAAAAAAAAATTTTTTAACTTAAAAAATTTCCCTTTAACAAAAAAAATAAAATTTTTAAACAGAAAAAGGTTTTTTTAAAAAATTGGGCAATAGCTCAAGGCCCAAATGGAGCTCAAGGCCCCAAGTGTGGGGAGCTAAAGGCCTCCGGTGTTCTCAGGGCCCCGTATGGGGCTCAGGGGTCCCGTGTGAGTCCTCAGGTCCCCAAGTATGAGAGCTCAGGGGGCCCCTGTGATCCTCAGGGGGCCCCGGGTCCTCAGGGCCCCGTGTTTAGTCCTCAAAGGGCCCCCCGGGGGAGCTCAGATCCCCAATGTGAGAGCCAGGGGGCCCCCAATGTGGGGGTCAGGGCCCCGGATCCTCAGGGCTCCCAAGTGAGAGCTCGGCCCCAAGTGAGAGTTCCCGGGCCCGGGGCCAGGGGGCCCCCTGAGAGCTCAGGGCCCCGGGGTCCTCAGGGCCCCCCAAAAGGGGGGCCCAGGGCCCCCCCAAAAATGAGTCCTGGGGGGCCCCCGTTTTGGGGGCCTCCCGGGCCCCCCAAGGGGAGTCCCCAGGGCCCCCGGGGAAACGTCAGGGCCCCCCAAGTGTGAGCTCAGGGGGCCCCCCGGACCAGGGGCCCCCCAAAAATAAGTCCTCAGCCCCCCCGTGTGGACTCAGGGGCCCCCCCAAAAAAGTCCTCAGGCCCCCCCAAAAAAAGAGAGCCAGGGTCCCCAAGGGGAAACCCCAGGGGCACCAAGCCAAAACCCCGGGACCCAAAAGAGACCCCGAAAAAATCCCAAATGTGAGACCCAGGGGGGGCCCAAGGGGGAAACCCCAGGGGGGCCCCAAAGGGGGGATGTCAGGGGGGCCCCCCGACCCAGTGGGGGCCCAAATTTAGACCCCAAAAGGGGCCAAAAAAAAAACCTCAGGGGCCCCAAATGTGAAAAAATTTGCTGCCAAGAAACCCCAGGGCCCCAAGTGATTTCAAAACCCCAATTCCTCAAACCCCTAATGAGATCTCAGGGGTCCCAAATAAGACCCCAGGGGGTCCCAACTTTTAGACCACAGGGACCAAAAACACAAGACCCCCCGGGGTCCCACATAAGACCTCAGGGGCCCCAAGCATGAACCCCAGGGGGGGGGAAAC